>ML799397.1:336718-359372 GCA_009831015.1 Picea engelmannii
GTGAATGGGTTTCCTCGTTGGTAATAGTTCCTAAGAAAAATGGGAAATGGAGAGTATGTGTGGATTATAGAGCCTTAAATAAAGCTACTCAAAAAGATCACTTTCCATTACCATTCATTGATCAGGTGTTAGATAATTTGTCAAGGAAGAGATTTTTCTCATTTTTAGATGGTTTCAGTGGGTATAACCAGATCAAAATTGCACCTCAAGATCAAGATAAAACCACTTTTACTAGCCCTTGGGGAACCTTTGCTTATAGAGTTCTCCAATTTGGACTATGTAATGCACCAACAACCTTCCAAAGAGCAGTTTTAGGAATATTTTCTGATATGCTTAATGAATCTATGGAAACCTTTATGGATGACTTTACTCCCTATGGTGTTTCTTTTCAGGAAGCACTACAAAACCTTGAGAAAGTGTTCAAACGATGCATACAAGCCCAACTCTCCTTAAGTACATAAAAATGTCATATGATGATGAGTGAAGGAATAGTTCTTGGACATTTTATCTCATCTCAGGGAATTCAGGTAGACCCATCCAAGATACAAGTCATTAAGGATATTCCTACTCCCAAAACCCAAACAGAGGTAAGAATTTTTCTAGGACATGCTGGATACTACAGAAGATTTATCAAAAAAAATTCCAAAATAACTTCTCCCGTGTTTGTGTTACTAATGAAAAATGTTGAATTCAAATGGACTAATTCTTGCCAGGAAGCATTTAATACACTTAAACATCAGTTATCTACAACTCCTATTCTTAGAGGACCTGATTGGATACTTCCCTTTCATATATCCTCCGATTCTTTAGATACTGCAATAGGAGATGTCTTGGGACAAGAAGAAAATCATCTCCCTTATGCTATCTATTTCATCAGAAAGAATATGACTCCTGCTGAACTCAATTATACAGTCACCGAAAAGGAATTATTAGCAGTCATCTATGCCATTAATAAATTTATACATTACATTACTGGCTATTCTACTTTTGTCCATACTGATCACTCAACTATCAAATACTTAATGAACAAAAATATCACAAATGCTAGAGTCACCAGATGGTTACTATTATTGCAAGAATTTGATATTACAATTGTAGATAGACCAGGAAAAGAAAATGTAGTTGATGATTTCCTTTCTTGGTTGACACCTGAGGATGATACCCCAATAGATTATTCCTTTCCTAATGAATATCTATTTGCAGTTTCTGCTCACTCACCTTGGTATGCATACATTTCTAACTACTTGGTTGCAGGGAAGTTACCACCACACCTATCCCACTGAGAGAAAAGAAGAATCATTCATCAAAGTGCTCGGTATAGTTGGATAAGTGGGTGTCTTTTCCATACAGAACTTGATCAAGAAATTTGAAGGTGCATTAGAGAAGATGAGGTTTATGATCTACTAAAAGCTTGTCATGATGGCCCTTGTGGAGGACATTTTGCTGATAAGAGAACACATAAAATTCTCAGGATGGGTATTATTGGCCCTCACTCTTCAAAGATGCAAAGAAATATGTCTGGGCCTGTGATAGCTACCAAAGAGTAGGACAACCTAATCATAGAGATGAAATGCCATTAAAACCCCAGATAGTACTTGAACCATTTGAAAGATGGGCCTTAGACTTTATAGGACCCATTAACCCCCCATCCAATCAAAAAGTTTACATAGTGGTCTGCACAGACTACATGACTAAATGGGTGGAAGCCAAAGCAGTCCACAGAGAAATCGAAGAAGCAGTTATAAATTTCTTATTTAAAGACATCTTCATCAGATTTGGAGTGCCAAGAGAATTAGTTACAGATGGAGGACCTCCTTTCACTTCTCATGGTTTCAAAGACACCCTTCAAAAATATCATATTCAACATAGAATGACTACAGCATACCACCCCCAAGCCAATGGACAGGTGGAAAGAACAAACAAAGTAATAGAATCCATTCTCACAAAAACAGTGAAGGAAAATAGAAAGGATTGGTCCTACAAGCTCCCTGAAGCATTATGGGCCTAGAGAACTACCTGGAGAAATACTACAGGATTTTCTTCCTATGAATTAGTCTATGGAAAGAGTGTTGTCTTTCCTGTGGAATTTGAAATAAAAACCTTAAGGAATGTTTTAGCTGTCAACCTTGATTTGACCGATGCACAGATAGCCAGGATGCAACAACTTAATGAATTGGATGAGAAAAGAATAGATACCATTCATCAGACAACTATAATTCAATAGAAAAGATCAAAATGGCATGACAAAACTATCAAGAATAAGCAGTTCCAAAAAGGTAATTGGGCCCTATTGTATGACTCTCAATTCAAATAATTTCAAGGGAAACTGCGTACAAGATGGCTTGGAACTTATGAAGCAGACATTGTTTTCCCCAATGGAACAGTAAGGCTCCTCAAAATCGATGACTCCAAAACACCGTTACTTGTAAATGGTCATCGGCTCCGTCTGTACCAGCACCCTATTTCCAAAGAAGATTTTAAGGCCACATGTGTGGAAGAATCCCATTACCTCTTTTTAGAGGGGGCTTCTACCCCTCATTGCAATTAATTCTTTTTAAGATAATTTCTTTTAGTATTAGACTAGATTTTATTTACTAATAATCCCTGTCAAGAAATACCATGTTACAATCGATTTTTGCAGATTCCCGATCAAAGCACAGGCCACTAGGAAAGGACGATCCTACTTCACAAAGAGACAAGCTTTCCCATTGCTGAAACACCACTATCAGCAACTCTTTGCTCTTTCTTCATTGCTGAAACACCACTGTTCAACAATTTTTGACTTTCCCCATTGCTGAAACACCACTGTCAGCAACCCCACACCTTTTTCCATTATCACTGTTCAACAAAATTTCACCATTCTCCCCATTGATGAAACACCATTCACAACAACTTTTCACCTTCTCCCTATTGCCAAAACACTACAGTTCGACAATTCTTCACATTTCCTCATCGACGAAATAACACCGTCCAACAATTGTTTCACCCCTTTTCTTCTGTTGCTGAAACACCATTGTCAACAATCTTTTACCATTCTCCCTATTGATGAAACACCATTGACAACAAACTTCCCCCCATTGCTGAAACACCATTGTTCAGCAGTTCTTCACATTTCCTCATCGATGAAATAACACCATCCAGCAATTGTTTCACCCCTTTTCTTCTGTTGCTGAAACACCACTGTCAACAATCTTTTACCATTCTCCCTATTGCTGAAACATCATTTGACAACAAATTTCCCCCCATTGTTGAAACACCATTGTTTAGAAGTTCTTCACGTTTCCTCATCGATGAAACAACACTGTCCAACAATTGTTTCGCCCCTTTCTTTTCTGTTGCTGAAACACCATTGACAACAAATTTTTGCTACAGTCCGACAATTCTTCACAATTTCCATTGATGAAACAATACCGTCCAGCAATTGTTTCACCCCTTCTTTTCTAATGCTGAAACACCAACTTTTCAACATTATCCGTCAGCAAGATTTTTTTCTCTCATACTACATTTCGTCCTTCGAGTCAACAAATCCTTGATACAATTCATCTAACAAATCAAAATTCTCTGCCACGACTACTGCAGAACTATCGTGGACAGGAATTATATTTTGTTTGCAGCACGAATCAGAAGGTAAGGCGAGGTATGTAAATTTTATGTAATACAGTTAAGCTATAGTTAATGAGAAGATTCCAAATCATTATGACCACTCGAGTTCAATCATTATTAGCTGCACTTGACGAGGGGGGAGGACATATCAAACTTTTTATACCATCATTTCACATGGATTCACCACCGCCATTCCTATTTTACTATCCTTTCGTTCGTCTCACCACCATTCGCATGCCTTCACTCGAAAAAATTACTCTCCACAGAAGCTGTTACTCAACTCTTTGACGGTGTATTTTATCGAACTGGTAGCTATGGGAGGCTTTGTTATACAGTATGAACCCGCCACAACAACCTTGTTAGAACTGTATCTAGAAGCCTATCAAATTTTTCTGCGGGCAGGATGGCTCAGTTATTTTAAGAGACTCCAGGGGTTTGATCAACAACAGGTTCTGCAATTTGCTCAAAATATCCAGGGAGATCATTTCATTGTTCAAGGGGTTCGAATCTTAGTTACAGAAGAGGATATAGCGCAGGTTTTGGGTCTCCCTACCAATGGAACTCGCTTGTTCAGCCACAAACATATCATCCTGAATGCCCAGCGGGACTTCCTCTCGCCAGAGGAACAAATTGAATTTAAAGGTCGGGGTGTCCGACTTAGCTCGTTGTCGCCCCCATGGATGGAAGCTGCAAAATTCGTCAAACACTACCTTACCTGCGAAGGCCGATATCAGGTAGTCTACCAGCACGATTTTCTCCTGTTGTCTCATTTACAACATAATAGATTGGTGAACATCCTTTATTATCTGCTCGGTTGTCTCAAAAATATGTCGCACTACATTAAAAAGGCTAAAGATCCTGCCCTTTCACTCACCCATCACCGTCTCATTCAACTGCTTATCCAAAAGGGTTTTTCCCAACAAAACCTTCCACTAAAAAACCCACCTATAGATCCCCAAGAAGCCGCTGAAATTCCTGAAAATCTTCATGAACAACAACCACAAAACCCTCCAGACTCTCCAGAAATACCTCACAGTCCATCTATAGAACCAATCAGTCCAATTAAGCCCCTACCATACCAAGCCCACCCCACACTTTACCAGAATCATCCACTCCCGCCCTTCATATTCTTAGCGATGATTCTGAGCCAGACAATTCTCCCTGCCCCATCATTGAGGAAAACCCCCCACGAAAATGAAAGAAAATTCCTTTCTTTCCGCCCTTTTTAAAAAGAAAACGAACAAGGGCCTCAACAAGGGCATCCACTACTACCACCACCATAGATCCCCAACCCATCCGACTAATACCCCATACACCTCCAACCTCCCAAATGCCAGAATCTTTGCCTATTCCACCCACGGACACTGAAACACAAGAACCAGATGCCTAGGGTGTTGCGACATCATCTATTTCAAAACAAGTAGTTGAAACAAAAAAACTAGCTACCTATTCAGTAGCTGAAACACAAGAACCAACTACCCATTCAGTAGCTGAAACACAAGAACCAGCTACCCATTCAATAGTTGAAACACAAGAACCAACTACCCATTTAGTAGCTGAAACACAAGAACCAGCTACCCATTCAGTAGCTAAAACACAAGAACCAGCTACCCATTTAGTAGTTGAAACACAAGAACCAGCTACTCATTCAGTGGTTGAAACACAAAAACCAGCCATAATTGCCACACAAGAACCAGCTATAGCTGAAACACAAGAACCAACTGCCAATATTGATACTGAGATGCAGGAATTAGAGGTCCAGGGTGCTGCAACATTACTCTCCTTACATCAAGAAGCTGAAACACAAGAAGCAACTGTCGATCCTATAGCTGCTCCACAAGAACCAGCTAGTGCGACTGTGACTGCTACACAAGAACCAGTCACCCCTCAACCAGAACCAACAATGGCCTCTGTCTTAGAAGAAAATGAGTTTTTAAAGTCTGAACTGGAAGCCTACAAGAAAGAGCTATCCATGGCAAAGGAAGCCTATGAGAAGGAACTTAATTTGTACACCCTAGCTCGCACAACGACCATGTGAGAAGGAACTACAACAGAGAATCCGTGTAGAGAATATATGTGCTATCAATGTGGGGACATCTACTATCAAGCAGGCTACAAAGTAATGAAAATCCCAATGCCAGGAGCTCCCCCTACTCCTTCAACTTTTGTAGTCAAAGAAGAAGAACCTGTCGTTACACAAGAACCAGCTATAGCTATCACACAAGAACCAACTACAACTGAAACACAAGAACCAGCAGGACCTCCCAAGACTAATACTGAGCCCTACCCTGCAACAAATGTCAAATTTGAAACCCCTGATTTTGTTAACAAAGCTGTACAAACAGTGCCTATTGAGGAATTTACCCCTCCCAGCCAGATCAATATCCACACTTTTGTGGAACAATCTACTCAGACCTTACCTCACCCCACTACTTGCAACGCTGAAACACAAACTCAGCCAGGGGATGAGTAGGCAGTAATACAGAAATGGAAGAAAGAGTATGCTACTACACAGGCCAAAAGCCTGCAAGAGCATAGACAAATCTGGATAAATCATACCTACTCAAATTGGGAAGCTTTAGAGCAGACACGCTAGGAATCTCGCGCCCTTAAGAAACAGAACAAAGAATTGAAAGGCAGATTGGCCCAGGTATTTGACTTGGCACAAAAGCTATTGGCTACAAGGAAACCTTCCTACAATTACTCCTTGTTCCTTATGGAACGACTTACATGGTTTCAGATCAAATCAATCACAAAAGGCAGACCCCATGCAGTACTACACCCAACAGACTTTGTCAAAACCTTTGCAGAATCCTCTGCTAGAGATCAACACCTCCTCTATGAGGCATATTTTCATAACGATGCCATCCCTGAGAACAGACAGATGAACCTTAATCCTCTTGTCGGGGACATCTAGATTCGAGCATTCACCTCCTTTCTCCACAATCAGATTATATGGAAGGATGACTTCATGGCTACCAAGCAAAATGAAGATAACCGCCTTCTCTGTATAAGACCAGAACCACAAAATGCAGCCACTTTTGTTACATAATACTATCAGTTTTTAAAGAAACCAGGGATGACTGAACATGTCCAGCAACTACAATCAACAGTGCTTCAGGATTGTTATCACTTCATCAGATCCATAAAGATTGCTTCCCTCCAGGAAAACAACTTGTTTTGGCAGAAATCCACTGAGAAAAGACAGGAACACGATCCTTTTAGCCCTACTAACCTCGAGATAGCAATCTCCAGGGTACCTAACTACATCCAGTGTGTTCAACAATGTGCTAAAAGATGGATAGGGTATCGGTTTTATTTTCCTATCCTTTGGTTGCCAATAGAGAGATATCAAATCCATTATAAGTTTCCTAAGAAGACAGAAACAATAGCTTGGCAAAGGTTACAACGTGTCCAAGGGTTCAGAGCGCCAACAGACAGTACCTCCCACAGCTACTGCTTGAGTAACTTGCACGCTTAGAGTCGGTATTCAGACTCTGATTCAAAGTGAAGTTACCTGAGGACATGCAACATTTTAAGTTGGGGGGGATGTTAGGACCACACAATGTACCTTTTTGCCCATACTTTTTGCCACCATTACACTCTTGTTCACTCACATTTAAACTCATATTATCACTTTATCCTATCTTTCCAAAGGTATACAACGTCTCTTCTCTTTACTATACGTTTAATCTGTTTTGCATATAATTTTACATCACTCTCATACTTAACCATTGATTAGAAGTGTATAAGTGCTGAAACAGTTCAAACTGCAGATTTGCATTTGAGGCCTGTTGCTGAAACAATAACTCACAGAAGCTATTACACAGTCCATGGTCGACGATGATGAAACACAGAAGTTGTTACACAGTCCATGGTCAGCGATGCTGAAACACAAAGGAAGTTGTTACATAGTCAATGGACGACGATGCTGAAACACAAAAGATGCTACAGAGTCCATGGTCGACGATGCTGAAACACAGAGGAAGTCGTTACACAGTCCGTGGTCAAAAAAAACTCACACAGATTGACTACAATAGCTGCACCGTGAGACAAGCACCAACCATCGCTGCTGCCTGAGAAGTGCTGAAACAGTCAGAATGAAAATCCCATGGCTGAAACAACCCGCGATTTGCGATGCCGAAACAACATACAACAACAGTAACAAGAAAGAGTTGTTACTCCAGCCGTAACAACAACACCTCACTCAACACTCGTAATAGCATTCTGTTGCGGGAGACTAGGATATCCTATTCCGGTTTAGAAAGTCAATCTGACTAAGAATAGGACTCAGATATACACCTGTAATTTTTGATCAATTGTATCGAAGGGATTCCCTCTTTAAATAAGAGGAAATCATCATTTGAGGGGATCGCCAATTTTTGGTACTAAGAAAATTTTATAGAGAAGGACGTACCTCATTTTTAGATTGTAATATGATACATTGATAGATGAATAAAAGACTATTTTGAGCATCCTTTTCTAGCCTCTTCGTTCCAGGGGAATCTTGTGAGAAGGGAGGGCCCACCTTCTTCACAAGATTCACCCGTTAGTTTTATAGTGTGTTAGTGTGATCTTTGTTTATGCCTTGATTAATTTCTGTCTTGCTGAAACACTACTTTAATGAATTCTTCTTTTTTGAAACACTACTGAACTCTATCTTGTTAAGAACTCTGTTTTACTGAATGTTACATTTTTTTCATGTAGTTCATGCTTGGGTAACTGTTAATCATTTTAGTTAGCAATCTTGTGTGATGAATTTATGAAAGCTTGCTAATCAGAGACTGGTGCTGAATGTTCCTGCTTTGGGAAGGAAATAGGGTCATGTTCTCTATTAGAATTAGTTAGCCTTCAATTATTTCCATAAGTGTGCCAATCAGAGACTGGTGCTGAAGGTTCCTGCTTTGGGAAGGAAATAGGGTCCTGTTCTCTGTTAGAATTAGTCAGACTTCAATTATTTCCATGAGTGTGCTAATCAGAGACCGATGCTGAAGGTTCCTACTTTGGGAAGGAATTAGGGTCATGTTCTCTGTTAGGAGATAGATAGCCTTCAATGTGCATTATTTCAGTTAAGCAATAAGTTCATGAAGTGAGATGATCGGAAATAGGTGCTGAAGATTCCTTCTTTTGGAATAGGGTCCTGTTCTCTGGTTACATAATAGTTGGTCTTTTCTGTTGCAGTATCTTGTGTTATTTTAATGTAATCCAGGATTCTTCAATTAATCATTTCTTTAAACTTTGAGCTCTGCAATAGGTAGATTGTTTTTTTGTAATTCAAGTTAGAACTTCAGTTCATTCAAGGCAAGTGTGATTAATATAGTTTCCTTTACTACAACTCTAGGTTGCTTTTGAAATTGAGCATATATAGTGCGTGGTTACCTTTGAAATAAATAGACTTCCCTGGGTTGACAATTTATGTAGCACTTGATTGTTTAAATTAAATAAGCAATTATAGTGACCAACAACAACTACATCTTCAACAAAATATTCAAAGAGCACAAACTTCCACAGTTGCAAGGTCTTCTTGGAGTGAAGGACATGGTTGCTTAGCAACTACCTTTTGTTCCTTATCATTTTTTATTTTATGCATTGTGATTTGAAGGGGGGTTTTTTTCCCATGAGTTTTTCCCTCTTTCCTCATTTAGTTCAATGTATCTTTTGTATTTGGGTACCTAACATGGCCTCGTAGCTGGGACCCATTCTTTATTTTCGCCATATTGATGTTCAGGGGGGGTGTTGGAGTTACTTCACACACACCTAGGATTTATTTTTCCTAAGTTTATTCCTTATTTATTAGTCATAATTAGTCATTATCCAGTCTCCTATATTTTAGGGGAGAATATTCCACCTGGAGAATATTCTCTTTCAGTTGACACTTTCGTTTGACTAGTTGAGTTGAGTTTAGATGTTGCATTGGTTTTTTCACCATGCAACATTGGAATCATCACCAACTCACTACTCTTTGTTCACTCAGTTAACTGAAGACTAGTTGACTAGTTAACTCAGCTAGGTAGCAGTTCACTCCCGTAACTGCCTGAGAGACTAGACTAGGTGGCCGTTTACTCTTGTAACTGCTAGTGTTTGTCCAGATCAATATAGACCACCACTATGGCTCATTAGTTACTCATTTACCCTATATATATTGTAAATTATTCACTCTTTGAGTGTGGAATACGATTAATGAGAATTCTTCCATTTTCTATCTTGCTTCTTCTTTCTTAATTTCTCTCTGCAAATGTGTGTAGTACTTTCTGACTAGATCTATTCTATGTAGGTTCAACACATTTACACAGTCTAAAATCCGACGAACTACTAAGAAAAATCTACACCAAATTGTTTTGCAGGTACAAAAGATTGAAGACAACAAAAAGATGGATTATTCGCCGAAAATACTTCTCATGCCTCACAACTATTTGGAATGGAAGCCAAAAAAATTTTTTTACTAAGATGCAAAGGATTATACCAAATAACCATGGAAATGGAAGTAGAAACTTATTTTGTCGATGAGAAAAATGACTTTCTCAATATACAAGATATGGCCATAGGAAGTATCGGCATGTCTATTTCTCCCAAACTTTTCCATCAAGTATATGAAGAATCAAAAGGATTAACTCCAAATGAATTATGGACCAGATTGGAGGTTCTATTTGGGAATAAAGAATATTGTGAAGATTTTACACAGGAGGTCGAACAGATAGAGCCAAAAGAGACACCGTCAGAAGATCAAGCCTCTTATTCTAAAGAGTCTTCTACACAAGTGTCTGCAGAAATTTGTATTCCAATAATTGAAGATGATGTCTACTCCATTTCATATTTGTTTTCTGAAATTCATGTGGAATATATATGGCATGCATCTCAGAAATCACATGCAGACACTTTTCCATGCACAATGCATTCATCTCAGGAGACAAAAAGGGAGTCGCGCACATCAGACGCCATTCAGATATTTTCTGAGAAAAAATTGCAGAAAAAAATTGGATATTTGAATTCATCTCGGGAAAATATCCAATTTCAAAAAAAACATCATCCGAAATGAAGTCGGAAAAGTGAAGTTATGATCATTTCAAAATCAACAAAATTTCAGCATTTTTCTAGAAACGACCGCACAGTTTTCAAAGTTTCATCCTAAATTTATTTGGATATTATTAATTACAAGAAGATAAAGTGGATATGTGTGGAAATATCAATGATGCATAAATCCTAGGTGTGTGTGAAGTACCTAGGATTTATTTTTCCTAAGTTAATTCCTTTTTTATTAGTCATTATCCAGTCTCCTATATTTTAGGGGAGAATATTCCACCTGGATAATATTATCTTTCAGTTGACACTTTAGTTTGACTAGTTGAGTTGAGTTTATATGTTCCATTGGTTTTGTTACTATGCAACATTGGGATCATCACCAACTCACTACTCTTTGTTCAGTCAGTTAACTAAAGACTAGTTGACTAGTTAACTCAGCTAGGTGGCAATTCACTCCCGTAACTGCCTGAGAGACTAGACTAGGTGGCAATTTACTCTTGTAAACTGGTGTGTGTCCAGATCAATCTAGACCACCACTATGGCTCATTAGTTACTCATTTATCCTATATATATTGCAAATTATTCACTGAATTCTTCCATTCTTTCTATCTTGCTTCTTCTTTCTTAATTTCTCTCTGCAAATGTGTGTAGTATTTTCTAGCTAGATCTATTCTATGCAGATTCAACACATTTACAGATCCAAGATGCAATCTTTCACTTTAATAGAATAAGTGTTCATGCTCTGTATATGAGGTTAGATTTTAAAACAAGAATCCTGAATAATATCCAAAAACTAACGAAAGAGAGTATTAACTATAATCATATGTTTTACTCCAACTATTCTCTTTAATCAGTTTGTTGTAAGGATATTGAATCCCCATTCATATGCTATTGATATTATATTGAATTTATTAGTCTAGAGATAAATATTATGAATAATGAATCTAGTATTTGACCCACAATCAATACACTCAATGTCATGAAAATGTGGTAGTATTGTACTTCCTTTATATAAACAACTTGCTTACACAAAGCTGTGAATAAACTGTCATGCATATTTTAAGTAGTAACCGTGTAATTGAAACAATAATGAAGACATATAAAAGACAATTATTTGTTGATTAACTGGTTTGGTTTTCATTGATGTCAACCCTTGAAGCAAGTTTGATAGAAAATTATGGTAGCCCCATCAATATGGTTAAAGGACTTAAGTTTGTTTGATGTATAATGGTACACATATTAGTATATTTGTAGGTAAGACTATTCTAGATGGATAGTACAAGTCATGCCATTTTCGGTGATATGTGGAATGTCACATAACTCCTCACGATTAGAGAGTTATGGCCTTGTGAAGTTGGAGAACCCTCATAAGTTATCTAGAAGCCCCTAGAAGGTCAAAGAAGGTTAAAGAAGGTCAATTATTCTAGAAGCTACTAGAAGAAGCTGACTATTCAAGTGGGTGAAACTAGGAGTTAATAATGGGTTCAATGGTTGCATTAAGAAAATAATTAAAAACAAATTAGTTGCAACTAAAAGTGGAGAACTTACTATTTTTGGATAAAGTGGTTGTAAGTGAACAAGAGGTTAGAAGTGGGTTATCCCTAAAAGAAGGAAGTTGGGTAAAGTGAGTTAGAAGATAACCCCTTGAGGAAGCTACTTGGAGAGTATAAATAAGAGAGAAAGGGTCTCCTATTAGCACCTATTGATTACATTGAATATACTGTGAAAGGTTTATTGCAGGTACATCATCGAAAAATCTGAAGCATCATGAATTTGAGTAAGTGAATAAAGTTTGACAAAATTTTCTCAGCTACAGAAGGCAAGGGTTTTTGAAAAAACCTAAATACTGAGGTCCTCATGGGTTTCACTACTAATGTCAAGTGAGGACTCGCTAGACATGATTGTTTGACAAGTGAGGTACTCCCAGAACTCAAATATAAGCTAGGCTTTTGGTTGTAGGGATTGAAGGGAAGCTACATGAAACAATGACAGTGATCAGGAGCAACACAATATTCTGCATGAATGAAAAGGTATGCTATATGCTATGTGTAGTTTGTTTGGATGATGGTTTGGGGTTTTCTCATGAGAGATTGAGCTTGTTTTCTTGATGGTTTTTTGGCTGGTGGGTACATGTTGTATGAGGTAGATATATAGTGGCCTATTGCTAGTGTATTTGTCAGTTGTTGTTGACACACTCCATAATATATTTTGTTGAGGCATATATTGTGATTTTAGAGAATATACTTGAGTTATAGTTTGGATGCATGGTACAAACCCTAGTGTATGAATTGAGACATTTCTTATTAGGGTATTGATGATCATGATAGTACTTTCTCAGTAGTGCAATGGTTCCTTTTTATAAGCACAAATTTGGATACACATTTGAGGCATGGGCTTGTATATAAACGAGATATGATCTTGTGAGTTTGGGAATCTTCTTAGAGGCATTATTGGTTGTTAGTACTTGTTGTAGTGAATGGTTTTGAGGTAGATCTGTTATAATACATGGTTGGCACATGCGTGAACTCTATTGATATATCTTGAGGTATTTTGTGAGAGACCTTTGTTTGTGATCTTGGTATATGGTTTGTTCAGGATTGAAGACACATATTTGGACATACTGTTGATGAGGTTTGGCACATGTTTTATGGTATGAGATCCATGTTATCAGATCTGATATATTGAGGATATTATTGGTACAAGTTGTTGGTATATTTGGTATATGTTGGTACGGGTTATTGGTGCAATTTGAGTACGGGTTATTGGTACATGTTGAGTATAGGTTATTGGTACAGGTTGAGTACAGGTTATTGGTATAGGCTGCCTACAAATTCTTGGTATAGGTTGGTTACTGGTTGTTGGCATAGGTTGGTACAGGTTTATAGTGGTATATCTCACAGTGATAGTGTTGCAGTTTTTTCATCATCTATTTGACACTTATAGTTCAAAGTGGTTGGATGAGGCAAGGACTGGTGGTTGTAGCCACCTTCCAGTTGTATCCAAAGAACATAGGGGGTTGTAGCCTCCTTTTGGTTGTAGATAGAGAATTGGGGAGTTGGAGCTTCCCTCGGGTTGTAGCCTGAAAATATAGTGGGTCAGAGCCTCCTTCTAGTTGTAGTTGGAGAATAAAGGAATTTGGTGCTTCCAATGAATGTAATTCTTAAAGAAATATAAGAAAAAACATTATGTGGTTTTCTCTTGCATTGGGTTTCCACATAAAAATACCAGTGTACTATGTATGTGTATTATTTTTTATTGTTGATGGTTTATTTACTCTGCATTTTTTGAATGATATTGGTATATTGATCATAAAGATAAATAACACTTACATATTGTGGTTAAAATGATTAAAAATATCTATTACTGATTCACCCCCCCTCTTAGTAATCCAAAATTATCAATCCTTCAAAATCAATTCTCACAATAAACCTCATGACATTTATAGGCTTGGATGTCTTTATATTTGTGATTAAACTGATATTTTTACAAGGTTGCATAATTATAATTACAACAAAACCCCAAAACTTGCATTAGCTAGAAAAAATAAATTGTGATTTCAATGAGATGACAAACCATACAATCGTAAATACTTATCCTTGAGAATATGAAAATGTCATTACTAGCTATTTTCAGAGTTGAAGTGAGCTACCAATTTTAGTACCATAAACTGTAATGAGGAGCACACAATCAATTCTATGAATCATTTACATGTTAAAGACTCATAGCAATTATTAAATCATTGATGTCACATAAGAGACCAAATACTAAAATATGAAATTGTCAATGAAATTAAATATTGTTGTATCAAAATAAAACTATCCTAGAAATGATACAATATAGGCTTTGTGTCCCGAGTTGGTCAACCCTTGCCAACTAGTAGCATGCCTTTAAAAATTACAATATCATATCAAGATAACACCACAAAATTACATAATGAATTATTGTATTAAAACATAGTATGAAATCATAGTGTGCACATTAATCCATACATTTGTTTTGTAACTGTTGGATTACTGAGAGGGGGGGTGAATCAACAATAGAGAAATTTAAACCTTTTCAACCATATAATGCAAGTGTTATATCAATGTAGCATTATCATCCAATAATTGCAGAGTAAATAAACAATGAACAAATGAGCAATCATACACATACATAGTACACTAGTGTTTTTACGTGGAAACCCAAAGCGAGAGAAAACCACATAATAATTTTTCTTATATGTATTGAAGAATTACATTTGTTGGAAGCACCAACTTCCTTTTTTTTCCAGCTGCAACTGGAAGGAGGTTCCAACCCCTAGTTTCTCAGGCTACAACCTGAGGGAAGCTCCAACTGCCCAATTCTCTGGATACAACCAGAAGGAGGCTACAACCCCCTATGTTCTCCAGATACAACTAGAAGCTGGCTACAACCACCTATCCTTGCCCTGTCCAACTGCCCTGACATAGAAGTAGAATGATGGAACCACTGTCACACTATCACTATGAGATATACTATTGTAGACCTGTACCAATCAACCTGTAATCTACCTGTAACAACCTATACCAATAAACTTTGCCAACATGTACCATACATCAACTTGTACCATAAACAAATGCATCGACCATGCACCAAACCTGTACAAATAACTTGTTCAAACAACTTGTAATCAACCTATAACAACCTGTACCATGAACAAGTGCATCAACCATGCACCAACCTGTAACTTATGAATTAAATACACATCAACTATGAATCATTAATATGTACCAACATCATCAAGTATACACCTCATGTATGTGCCAAATCATCAACTACTTGTCTCAACCATGTACCTCAACCATACACCAAGCACATATACCAATATAACCATCAACATTTCTCTAGAAATACATCACACTATCCATAACCAAATACCATAAAGCCTTACATCAAACTATGTGCCTCAACCTCACTATTATGTCGCCTCAAGCTAAACCAACAACTTCAGCAACACATCACAACCAAAAGACCAATACCCATATGCCAAATACCAACAACAAAACACCAATTGTATCCCTCAAAAAATCTGATATATGCAACAATACTGAACATCCAATTATATCTCAAGAGATAAACCCTAGCTCACAAAACATATCTCAAACAAGATGTGCCATAAATCTCATAAATAGACCCCAACCATGTTGTTGCAGGATTTGTTTTTCGCACTTTTTCTGTCGTGATTTTTCGGTCGCACTTTTTCTGCCTCAATTTTTCTTCTGCACTTTTTCTGCAGCGATTTTTTTGTCATGATTTTTCTGCTGCACTATTTTTTCCGCGATTTTTCTGTTGCACTTTTTCTGCAGATATTTTTTTTTCACACTTTTTCTGCCACAGTTTTCCTGTCGCACTTTTTTTGCTGCAATTTTTCTCTATCAATAATACCTTCCCAAATAACCTTTCACAAAAATACATATTCAATGATATTCAAGTGTGATTAAATGAGAGAGCCTTCCCTCTTATTTATACTTTCATGTAGCATCCCACTTTCCTTATTTTAGGGAGTTCTCCATTAACTTTATTATTTAAATAATTTCTTTTGCAAACACTTTGACTTTTTGGGGCTTCTAGATGACTCATGAGGGTTCTCCAACTTCACATGGAAATAACTCTCTAACCGTGAGGAGTTATGTGATGTTCCACATACCACCAAAAATGGAATGACATGTGTTATCCATTTAGAATAGTCTTACCTACAAATATATCAAAACACATACCATTATCCATCAAACAAACTTGGGTCCATTACCCAAACCTTTGTGCTACCAAAATTCGCTACCGAACTTTCTTCAAAAGTTGACATCAATGGAAATTAACCCAATTAATAAAAAATATCCCCCTTTGTCATTGATGGAAATGCTTTGATGCAATACTGAAGTGATATCACTCATGCTCCCCTTGTTACCATTGATCCCACTGGAACCATGCCTCTATGATATTTCTCCAAGCAATTCTATCTTTGCATCTGATAAATCTATGCCCCTTTGTCATCAATAACAAAGGTATCTTTCCATCCGGGGTTTCTCCCCCTAAATGAACTCTTCCTAAAAATGATCTCCCAACCTGAACTTTCCTCTTTATGATGCTTCCTCGTGTAAATCTAAGAAATATAAGATAAGAATTCAAAAACATTCATTTTGGAGTAGAAAATACTCTGAGTCTCTGGTGAAGATACTCAAAGGATTCTCTTGGAAGAAGTTTTGTAAGGATATCTTCCACTTGTTATTTTGTGCTCACATTTTCAAATATGATTTTCTTCTCTGCAACATGTTCCCGTAGAAAGTGATACTTTATTGGAATGTGATTCATCTTGGAGTGCATCACCGGGTTCTTTGAGATACTGATGGCACTTGTATGATCACAATAGATTTGAATGGGCTCATCATACTGAACCTGTATATTTGTCAGAGTTTGTTTTATCCATAGAACCTGTGTACAACATGATGTTGTTGCAATATACTCAGCCTCGTCTATAGATAAGGATATTGATGATTGTTTCTTTCTTAACCATGATACTAAACACTCACCCAAGTAGAATGTTTCTCCATTGGTGCTTCGTCTTTCATCAATGCAATCTGTCCAATCTGCATCTGTGTAGGCAATAAGTGATATATCCCTTCCTTTTGGATACCATAATCCAAATTATTTTGTTCCTTTCAGATATCTGAAAATCCTCTTCACTACTAATACATGTGATTCCTTTGGTGCTTCTTGAAATCGTGTCACTTGTCCAACTGCCTGCATTACATCTGGTCTAGATGATGTCACATATAGTAAGATACCAATCATTGACCTGTATTTCCTCTGATCTGTAGACTGTGGATCATCATATTTTCTCAACTTGGAACTGGTTTTCATAGGAGTGGTAATTGGTTTGAAATATTCCATTCCGAACCTCTTTAGCATTTATGTAATATACTTAGTTTGAGAAATAAAAATTCCTTCATTTATTTGGTGTATCCGAAGACCTAGAAAGAAGGATAGTTATCCAAGTAATGACATTTCAAATTTTTCTGCATATCCTTTGCAAATTCCTAGCTTAGCCTGTCATTAGTAATTCCAAAAATAATATCATCAACATAAAATTCAATTAATAAAATACTATCTTGAGTTACCTTGATGTAGAGGTTGTTGTCTGCACTTCCTTTTATGAACCCTGCTTGTTGTAGATATTTATCCAGTCTAGAGTACGATGCTTTAGGAGCCTGTTTTAGACCATACAATGACTTCTTCAATTTACACACATAATCTGTGTTTTATGACAACTGAAATCCTTCTGTTTGTTCAATGTAGACTTCTTATTCAAGTTCCCCATTCATAAAAGTTGATTTCACATCCATCTGATACACTTTAATATTCTTAGAGCATGCATAATATAGGAGCAATCGGATTACTTCCATTCTGGAAACTGGAGAAAATGCTTATTCAAATTCGATTCCTTCAACCTCTGTGTATCCTTTACATACCGATCTAGCTTTGTTCCTTGTAACCTGTCCATCTTCATTTAATTTATTTCTGAATACCCACTTTGTGCCAATCACATTCTTATTCTTTGGTCTTGGAACCAATTCCCAAGTGTCATTCTTCTCTATTTGATCCAATTCTTCATCCATGGACTTATTCCAAAATTCATCCTTGCTGGCCTCTTCAAAACTATTTGGTTCAATCATAGATGAGAGTGCTAGGTGTGTTTGTTCTGGTGAATGGATTCTTCTTCTAGTCTCAACTCCTGCATATTTGTTTCTAATAATCTGATCTGAAGGATGATTCTTATGTACTCGTTTGATAGGTGTCTTTGGAGGCATCTACTAAACTTGATGTTCTACTTCTGTCTAATCCTCTTCATCTTTCCCTTCTACTTCTTCTTCATCTTCTTCTTTTTCTTCTTCATAAATTTGTTCCATTCATTCTTTTTCTTCTCCTTTAATTCTCATCCACCTGTTTCATCAATTGTTATATTGATGTTTTCCACAACTTTTTTCAACCTCAAATTGTAACACTTGTATGATTTTCTTGTACTTGAGTAACCAAAAAGTACTCCCTTGTCCACACAAGATTCAAACTTGCCCATTCCGCCATCTTCTCTTTTGATGTAGAATTTGCTTCCAAATACTCTGAAGTGCTTCACATTTCCTGGTCTTCCTTTCGATAGCTCGTAGGGACTTTTGTTAATGTTGTTTATTAGCATTACTCTATTTTGAATGTGAACTGATGTATGCACTGCATGTTTCCAAAAGATATCTATCAGTTTGGAAACCATTAACAGTATTCGAGCCATTTCATGTATTGTCATGTTCTTTCTTTCAACAACTCCATTCTGTTGAGGTGTCCTAGAAACATAGATTTTCCTTTTTATTCCATGCTTGTTGCAGTATTCCATAAATTCCTTTGAGGTGAAATCTCTGCCATTATCAGATCTCAAACATTTTATTTTTGAATCCATGTCATTTTCAACCATTTCCTTGTAGACCTTGAAGTTTTCAAAAGCTTCTAACTTATTCCTGAGAAAAACAATTGTAGTCATTCTTGTATAATCATCAACTAATAACATAAAGTATTTATCACCTTTTAAATACTTTGTTGTAGTTAGCCAACTAGATCAATATGAAAATTTTCTAGTGGTCTTGTCGTTAAATATTATTTTGATTTAAACCTGGTCTTTGTTTGCTTTCCTTGTTGACAATGCTTGCATAAAGTGTTGGTTGGCTTTGTAATCTGGGGCATTTCTCTAACAACTTCCTTTTTGTTGACTTTAACAAGGTTATCAAATTGTATGTGACCCATTCTTCTGTGCCATAGCTAACTTTCATCTTTATTTCCTAGACAATACTTTTCATTTACAATTTCACTTAGTACATATATGTTTCTTGAAGTTCTTGCAACTGTTGCAATCAATTTTCCTGAAACTTCTCTTATTATATCGAACTTTTGTGAATCAAAAGTAAATTTATGACCTTGGTCTCACATTTGAATCACACTTAGAATATTATGTTTCATATCTTCTATTAATAGAACTTTTTTTTCCTTGGTATTCTTGTTTCCAATTCTAACTGTGCATTTTCCAATGATTTTAGATGAATCATCATTTTCGAAGGAGACTGGTCCATCTCTTTCCTTTATTAATGTAAGAAACATGTCTTTATCACATGTCATGTGTTTTGAACAACCACTGTCAACATACCAACCATGTTTCTTTTGCTTAGCTTGTAGGGCTAGTGTGCATTCTTCATTTCTATACTAATTATGATTTTTTATCCATGTTCTCTTCCGAGGTTCTTGTCTATGATAGTTGTTGTTCTGTTGTGGTTCTCTAGGAGGAACTGTCATTCTGCAATATTTGGCCATGTGTCCAAAGTTTTTACACTTGTAGCATTCCACTTCAGTGATCAATGATTCAAACATATTGTAACTTATTCTCTGTGTTTCACTAGGACTTCATGGATAAACCTTTTGTGTATGACTTTCAAAGTTTTTTATGTTCCTGCCATTAGCTCTGCAATTCATAGCTTTATGTCCAAAATTATTACATGCATAACATAAAAAATATATATAGTTTGATACCTGGGAGTTGAATATATTTTGAAAGGATTTTCTTTTTTGAATCCTTCTTTTTCCTGAGGCCTATTTGTCGGTTTTTTATTCTGAAATCTAAATCATCTCGGTGGAGGAGTATCCCTGTAATCTTCCTTGTATATCTTCCTATCCCCTTTGATTGTTTCTGCATAGGTTTTTGGATATGTTTCTTGTTCTGTTGTTTTAGAGCTTGATCCCTTTTCTATATGATTGTATCCAAGTCTGAACTTGTCATGATGAGGTTTTTGAATCCTGATAATGTCATCCAAAACTTTTGAGTTGTTCTACATATTTTTCTTTTGAAGATCGTTTCTTAATGTGACAATCTCTTCTTCCAAATTTCCAATGATCATATCTCTTTATTCTAGTTATTCTTTGAGTGTTTCTTCTATTATTTTATCTTGTTCTATTTGAACCTTCAAATTTATGATCATTTGTTCTAGTTCTAGAGTGTCTTATTTCTTGTCTAGTTCCTCTTGTAGCTTCTTGTTTTTCTTCTTCTCTCTTCTTATAAATTCTATTGCACACAACCATTTTTCTCGGTAGTAAAATTTTGCCTCTTCATATTTGTTAGGACCACATAATGTACCTTTTTGCCTATAATTTTTGCCACCATTATACTCTTGATCACCTACATTTAGACTCATACTATCACTTTATCTGATCATCTCAAAGGTATACAACGTCCCTTCTCATTACTATACGTTTAATCTGTTTTGCATAATATTTTACATCACTCTCGTACTTAACCATTGATTAGAAATGCATAAGTGTCCAAAACTGCAGATTATCATTTGAGGCCTATTGCTGAAACACAGAACTGTCCAAGGTCTCTGTTGCTGAAACACAGACTGATGCTGAAACACAGAACTGTCCAAGGTCATTGTTGCTGAAACACAAAACTGATGTTGAAACACGGAGCTGTTATACAGTCCGAGGTCATAGATGTTGAAACATGGAGCTGCCTTATAGTTTGAGGACGTAGATGCCGAAACACAGAGCCACTACCAGTCCAGAGTCGCAGATGCCGAAACATGAAGCTGTTACACAATCCAGAGCTCCAGGTGCTGAAACACAGAGGAAACCGCTAGAACTGACGATGCTGAAACAAAAGGAAGTCGTCATAGTCAGCGGTCAACACAGTCAGAGCGCAATTCACGTGGCTGAAACAGCTTGTAAATTGCGATGCTGAAACAACATCTGCAACAACGAAGAATAAGATGTTACACCAGCCGTAACAACAATATCTTATTCAGCTCCTGTAATAGCATTCGGTTGCGTAAGAATAGGACATCCTATGTTGATTTAGAAAGAAGATCTGATTTAGGATAAGGCTCAGATATGCATTGTAATTATTGTATCGAAGGGATTTCCTCTTTAAATCAGAGGAAATCACCATTCGGGATATCGAAGTTTTGGTGTACTGAAGAAACTCCAGAGAAGCGGGACATATTCTATTCTTTCAATTTGTAATGTGATAATTCGACAGATGAATATAAGACTTCTTTGAGTATCCTCCTCTAGTTTTTCGCTCAGGGGAATCTTGTGAGAAGGGAGGGCCCACCTTCTTCACAAGATTCACCCATTAGTTAGAAGTGTGTTAGTATAATTTCTGTTCATACTTTGTTTAACTATCGTTTGCTGAAACACTACTGACTCTGTCTTAGTTTAATTGAATGGAATTTGTAATTCCTTTTATCAGCAATCTTGTGTGATGATTTTATGAGGCTATCAGAGATTTGGTTAAAGGTTCCTGCTCAGACAGAAAGGGATCGGAATATCATACCCTCTGTAGAATTCATTTACTGTTGCAAGTGTGCTAGCCAGAGGTTCGGTTAAAAGGTTCCTGCTCAGATAGGAAGGAATCGAAATACCTCGACTTCTATAGATTTCATTTACTGCTGCAAGTGTGCTAGCCAGAGATTTGGTTAAGGGGTTCCTGCTCAGACAAGAAGGAATCACAACACCTTGTCTTTTGTAGATTTCATTTACTGTTGCAAGTGTGGTAGCCAGAGATTTGGTTAAAGGGTTCCTACTAAGACAGGAAGGAATCACAACACCTTGTCTCCTGTAGATTTCATTTACCTCTGCAAGTGTGTTAGCTAGGGATTGGGTTAAGGGTTCCTGCTCATAAAGGAAAGAACCAAAACACCCTGTTCTCTGTAAACTTTTATTGGTGCTAGCCAGAAACTGGGTTAGGGATTCCTGCTCAGAAAGGAAGGGATCAGACTGCCCTGTTCTCTGTAAACCTCAACCTCACAAGTGTGCTAAAACATAAATAAGGCTCAAGGCTCCTACTTAGAAAGAAAGGAACTAGGTGGCTTTGTTCTCTATTAGATAGAGTTAGTTGTTTTCTGCAAAAGAGTGTTAGCACTGAAGTCTCTGTTTGAGAGTAAGGGTCTTGTTCTCTGATTGCAGAATAGTTGTTCTTTCCCATTGC
>ML799397.1:364175-379834 GCA_009831015.1 Picea engelmannii
CCTACAGAACTACCTGGAGAAATACTACAGGATTTTCTCCCTATGAATTAGTCTATGGAAAGAGTGTTGTCTTTCCTATGGAATTTGAGATAAAAACCTTAAGGACTGCTTTAGCTGCCAACCTTGATCTAACCGATGCACAGACAGCCAGGTTGCAGCAGCTTAATGAACTAGAGGAGAAAAGACTAGATTCCATTCAACAAACAACCATAATCCAACAACAACGATCACAATGGCATGACAAAAATATGAAGAACAAGCAGTTCCAAAAAGGTAATTGGGCTCTACTGTATGATTCCTGGTTCAAAGAATTTCAAGGAAAACTGCATACAAGATGGTTGGGACCTTATGAAGTAGACACAGTTTTCCCTAATGGAATAGTAAGGCTCCTCACAATCGATGACTCCAGAACTCCGTTACTTGTAAATGGTCATCGGCTCCATCTGTACCAGAAACCTATTTCTAAAGAAGATTTTAAAGCCACATGCATGGCAAACGCTCATTTTCTCTTCATTGAGGGGGTTTCTACCCCCAATAGCAATTAATTCTTTCAAAGATTGATTTTCTTTAGTATTAGATTATATTAGATTTCATTTTTCTAATAATCCCTGTCAAAAAATACCATGCTATAGTTGTTTTACAGATTCCTGATCAAACACAACCACTAGAAGAGGACGATTCTACTTCAGAGAGATGAGCCTTCACGATGCTGAAACACCGTTGTTCAGTACTGTTAACTTTCACGATGCTGAAACACCGCTATTCAGCAATAATGACCTTCATGCTGCTGAAACACCACTGGTCGACCCTCTTGACTTGCTTCTGAGGCCAAACAACCACCATTCTCCACTTTCTACTTTTCTCTGTTGCCGAAACACCACTTTCAGAAATCCGCCCTTCTTCTCCATTACTGAAACACCAAACTCACACTACCTTTTTCATTTCCTCATCATTCTTCACTGATGAAACAACTCCGTCCAACAATTGTTTCGCCTTTCCCCTTCCGATGCTACAACACCATTGCTCAACACTGTTGGCTTTTCCCCAATGCTGAAACACCACTGTTCAACACTTTTTCTTCCCACTCCCAGAACACTACAATCCACCATTACCTTACCCCCCATCATTGACGAAACAAATTTGTCCAGCAATTGTTTCGCCTGTTCTTTTTCCGTTGTTGAAACACCATTGTCAGCAACCCTTCATCATTTTTTTCACGATGCTGAAACACCATTGTTCAGCACGTTTGATTGTTCTTCACTCATGATGCTGAAACACCACTGTTCAACATGTTTGAATTCTTCCCGATGCTGAAACACCACTGTTCAGCACTTTCAACTTTCTTCGATGCTGAAACACCACCATCCAACACTTTTTGACTTTCTTCTGATACTGAAACACCATTCATCAATAGTTCTTCACCTACAGTCTTGTTTCGTTCTTCTCTGTTGCTGAAACACCCGTCTTTCACCATCGTCCGTCAGCAAGATTTTACGACCTCAGATTATAGTTCGACCCTCTAAACATCAGACCCTCGACACAATCAAAAGTCGTCGCCACAACAGGACCACCACAGACAGACATGATATCTGGTTCATTGAACGAATCAAATGGTAAGGCGAGGTATGTAAATATTGTGTAATTCAGATTAGACTGTAGTTAATGAGAAAGATTTTAAGCCATTAAGACCATTTAAGTGCCATTATTACTAATCTCACTTAACGGGAAGGGAAGTACACGTCAAATCCGTGATACCATCATTTCCTCCAATTTCATCACCGCCATCCCCATTTCATCACCTTTTTGTGCATTTAACCACTATTCCTGCATATAACTCCTCGGAAAACTTACTCTGTGCCAGAGCTGATACAAAAACTCTCGACGTTGTATCTTACTAAGATAGTAGCCATGGGAGGAGCTGTCGTCCACAAAGAACCTTCCACCACAGCACTTCTCGAACACTATCCATTAGCATATCAAATCTTCGAGCAAGCAGGTTGGCTCAATTACTTCCGCAGGCTTCAAGGATATAATGAATGGCAAGTACTACAGTTCGCCCAAAATCTTCAGGAGAACCATTCTGTCGTCGCAGACATCCAAATCTCTGTGACAGAGCAAGACATATCTGAGGTCTCAGGCCTCCCCATTGATGGCACTCGACAGTTTAGTCGGAACCATATCATCGGGGATGTCCAACAGAGCTTCTTCCTGGCTGAGGAAAGAATTGTATTAAAGGGCAGAGGCGTTCAGCTCAATTCACTACCACCCCTGTGGCCAGAGGTCACTAGATTCATCAAGCACTACCTAAACTGTGAAGGTCACTATCAGGTAGTCTATCAGCATGACTTCCTTTTGCTTTCTCATTTAAGACATAACAGATGGGTCAATCTTCCCTATTATTTGCTGGGTTGTTTAAAGAATATGGCACATTACTGTCGAAAGGAAAAAGATCCAATCCAATCACTTACCCACCACCGTCTTGTTCAATTACTCATCAACAGGGGTTTTGAACAACAAAACCATCCACTAAATAACCCGCCCATAAATCCTCAACCAGCTGTTGAAATTCCCCAGGAGCAGCAACAACAAAACCCCCCAGATGTCCCTGAAGTACCCCTTATTCCGCCCACAGAATCAACCAGTCCAGTCATTTCCCCTACCCCACCTAATCCACCACATACTTTACCAGAGTTATCCACTCCCGCCCTTCATATTCTCAGTGATGAATCTGAACCAGAAAATGTCCCATGCCCTATCATTCAGGAAATACCTCCACGAAAACGAAAACATATTGCCCCCTTTCCACCTTTCTTGCGTAAAAAGAGAACGAGAGCCTCAATGAGGCCACCCTGGATGACCACTACCCTAGATCCCCCACCTATTCGACTGATACGTCGTACATCTTCAACTTCCCAAACCCCGGGATCTTTGCCTATTCCAACCTCGGTGGCTGCAACACAAGAACCAGCCACCGATATTGAGTTGCAGGAATTAGAGGCCCAGACATCATTTTTTTTTGAAGTAGCTGAAACACAACTAGCTACCCATCCAGTGGTTGAAACACAAGAACCAACCACTAGTATTGAAGTTGAATTACAGGAATCTGAGACCCCGGATGCTGCAACACAACATCTAGTGGCTGAAACACAAGAACCAACCACTGATTTTGAAATTGAGGAAATTGAGACCCCGGATGCTGCAACACAACATCCAGTGGCTGAAACACAAGAACCAGCCACTGATTTTGAAATTGAGGAAATTGAGACCCCAGATGCTGCAACACAACACTCAGTGGCTGAAACACAAGAACCAACCACTAATATTGATATTGAGATTCAGGAATCTGAGGTTGAGGGTGCTGAAACACTACTCTCCTTACACCAGGAGGCTGAAACATAAGCATCAGTTACCATTCCTGTAGCTTCTCCACAAACATCAGCTCATGAGACTGTGACTACCACACAAGAACCAGCCACCTCTAAATCCAAACAAACAATGGCCGATGTCTTGGAAGAAAACAACTTTTTGAAGTCTCAATTGGAAGCATACCAGCAAGAATTAGTCAGGGCAAGGGAAGCATATGAAAAAGAACTAAGTCTGTACACCTTAGCCCGAACAACAAACTTGACAAAAGAGACCACAGAAAGCATATGCAAAGAATACACATGTTGCCAATGTGGTGATATTTACCATCAGGCAGGCTATAAGGTGATTCAAGTTCCAGTGCCGGGGGCATCCCCTACTCCTTCACCTTTTGAAGTCAAGGAAGAACCTGCTGCAACACAAGAACCAACAGGCCCTAGCAAGCTCAAGACTGAACCTGCTACAACACAAGAACCAGCAGGCCCTAGCAAGCCCAAGACTGAACCTGCTGCAACAAAAGAACCAACAGGCCCTATCAAGCTTAAGACTGAGTCTTGCATCACAAGAGAAGCTCCTACTGTTGTCAATAAGGTTGTGCAAACAATGACCATGGAGGAATTTGTACCTCCCAATCAGATCAATCTCTCCACTTCCAGGGAACAATCTACTCAAATCTCACCTCATCCCACTACTTTCCACGCTGAAACTCAGACTTCCCAGTTATGGGATGAGCAGGCAAAGATACAGAAATGGAAGAAGGAGTATGCTGAAACACAGGCCAAAAATCTGCAAGTGCACAAATATATCTAGATCAATCAAACCTTCTCAAATTGGGAAGCATTGGACCAGACCCGCCAGGTAGTTCGTGGGCTTAAGAAGAAAAACAAAGACTTCAAGGACAGATTGGTCCTGACATTTGATATGATGCAGAAACTAATGGCCACAAGGAAACCATCTTGTAACTATTCTTTATTTCTCATGGAGAGACTCATATGGTTTCAGATTAAGTCTATTATAGAAGGAAACCCCCATGAAGTTATTTCATCAACAGATTTTATCAAAACTTTTGTAGTTGCCTCCACCAGGGATCAACACCTCCTTTGTGAAGCATACTTCCATAATGAGGCTATTCCAGAAAACAGGTTGTTGAACATAAATCCTCTTGTTGGGGATGTTCAACTTCGAGCATTTACCTCCTTTCTCCTCAATCAAATCATCTGGCAAGGTGACTTTTCGGCTACCAAGAGCAATGAAGATAATTGCCTCCTCTGGATTAGACCAGAACCACAAAGGGCAGCTACCTTCATCTCATAGTATTATGTGTTCTTAAAGCAACCAGGGGTGACTGAACATGTTCAGCAGCTACAATCAGAAGTGATTCAGGATTGTGAATGCATCATCAAGTCCATAGAGATCCCTGCCCTCCAGGCCAATAACCTATTTTGGAAGCAATCCACAGACAACAACATAATCCTTTTGGTCCTGCCAACTTAGAGGTAGCAATTTCCAGGATACCCAAGTATATCCAGTGTATGAGACATTGTGATGAGAATTGGATAGGGTACAGGTTTTATTTTCCCATTCTCTGGTTGCCAATAGAAAGATATCAAGTCATCTATAAGTTGCCTAAGAAGGCAGAAACAACAACATGGCAAAGATTGCAGGAAGTGCACGGGTTCAGAACGCTGACAGACAGTACCTCCTAGAGTTACAGCTTGAGTAACTTACATGATCAGAGTAGGTATCCAGACTCTAATTCAAAGTGAGTTGCCTGAGGACATGCAACACCTTGAGTTGGGGGGGATGTTAGGACCACATAATGTACCTTTTTCCCTATACTTTTTTCCACCATTATACTCTTGATCACCTACATTTAGACTCATACTATCACTTTATCTGATCATCTCAAAGGTATACAACGTCCCTTCTCATTACTATACGTTTAATCTGTTTTGCATAATATTTTACATCACTCTCATACTTAACCATTGATTAGAAATGCATAAGTGTCCAAAACTACATATTAGCATTTGAGGCCTATTGCTGAAACACAGAACTGTCCAAGGTCGTTGTTGCTGAAACACAGACTGATGCTGAAACACAGAACTGTCCAAGCTCGTTGTTGCTGAAACACAGAAATGATGCTGAAACATGAAGTTGCTATACAGTCCGAAGTCACAGATGCTGAAACACGGAGCTGCCTTATAGTTTGAGGACGTAGATGCCAAAACACAGAGCCACTACCAGTCCAGAGTCGCAGATGCTGAAACATGAAGCTATTACACAGTCCATAGCTGCAGGTGCTGAAACACAGAGGAAACCGCTAGAACCGACGATGCTGGAACACAAGGAAGCCATCACAGTCAGCGGTCAACACAGTCAGAGTGAAATTCACGTGGCTGAAACAACTCATGAATTGCGATGCTGAAACAACATCCACAACAACGAAGAAGAAGGTGTTACACCAGCCGTAACAACAATATCTTAGTCGGCTCCTGTAATAGCATTCAGTTGCGTAAGAATAGGACATCCTATGTTGATTTAGAAAGAAGATCCGATTTAGGATAAGGCTCAGATATGCATTGTAATTATTGTATCGAAGGGATTTCCTCTTTAAATCAGAGGAAATCACCATTCGGGATATCGAAGTTTTGATGTACTGAAGCAACTCCAGAGAAGAGGGACGTATTCTATTCTTTCAATTTGTAATGTGATAATTCGACAGATGAATATAAGACTGCTTTGAGTATCCTCCTCTAGTTTTTCGTTCAGGGGAATCTTGTGAGAAGGGAGGGCCCACCTTCTTCACAAGATTCACCTATTAGTTAGAAGTGTGTTAGTATAATTTCTGTTCATACTTTGTTCAACTATCGTTTGCTGAAACACTGTGTTTAATGGATTCCACTTTGCTGAAACACTACTGACTCTGTCTTAGTTTAATTGAATGGAATTTTGAATTCCTTTTATCAGCAATCTTGTGTGATGATTTTATGAGGTTAGCAGAGATTTGGTTAAAGGTTCTTGCTCAGACAGAAAGGGATTGGAATATCATACCCTCTGTAGAATTCATTTACTGTTGCAAGTGTGCTAGCCAGAGGTTCGGTTAAAAGGTTCTTGCTCAGACAGGAAGGAATCCAAATACCTCGACTTCTGTAGATTTCATTTACTGCTGCAAGTGTGCTAGCCAGAGATTTGGTTAAGGGGTTCCTGCTCAGACAAGAAGGAATCACAACACCTTGTCTTATGTATATTTCATTTACTGTTGCAAGTGTGCTAGCCAGAGATTTGGTTAAAGGGTTCCTGCTCAGACAGGAAGGAATCACAACACCTTGTCTCCTGTAGATTTCATTTACCTCTGCAAGTGTGTTAGCCAGGGATTGGGTTAAGGGTTCCTGCTCAGAAAGGAAAGAACCAAAACACCCTGTTCTCTGTAAACTTTTATTGGTGCTAGCCAGAAACTGGGTTAGGGATTCCTGCTCAGAAAGGAAGGGATCAGACTGCCCTGTTCTCTGTAAACCTCAACCTCACAAGTGTGCTAAAACATAAATAAGGCTCAAGGCTCCTACTTAGAAAGAAAGGAACTAGGTGGCTTTGTTCTCTATTAGATAGAGTTAGTTGTTTTCTGCAAAAGAGTGTTAGCACTGAAGTCTCTGTTTGAGAGTAAGGGTCTTGTTCTCTGATTGCAGAATAGTTGTTCTTTCCCATTGCAAGTATTATTTTAATGTAATCCAGGATTCTTAGATTGATCTTTAGAGAATTGCAATAGGGAAGTTACTTTCCTGTGATTAAGTTCAGAGCTTCAGTTCATTCAAGCAAGTATAATTAGTATAAGTTTCTTTACTACAACACTAAGTTGCTTTTGGAATTGAGCATATATAGTGTGTGGTTATATTTGAAATAAAAGACTTCCCTGGGTTGATAATTTATGTATCACTTGATTGTTTAATTCAATTAAGCAATTATAGTGACCAACAACATTCTTATTCGAACTCTTCATATTCGTCTTTGGTGTCTTCTTTGTCAGAGTCTTCTACTGCCATGAATAAAAATCTTGATGTCTCATTGTCACTGACTTCATCTTCATCTGATGAGGAGATGTCTTCTTTGGTGCATAAGCTTTTCTTGAAATCTTTCTTTGTGGTTCTTTTTACTTTGTATGTTTGTTTGTTATTTGAGTAATATTCATCATTCCTCTTATTTTTATTATGAGTACATTTGTTAGCAAAATGACCAATACCATCAAAATTAAAACAAATCAATGGAAACGTACCTTTGTATCTTCCATTGGTTCCCTTATTCAATCTTCTGACAAAGTTGGCCATTTCTTCATCATCTTCCGAGATGTCACTGCTTCTGCTATATTCTTTCTTTTTTTTTCTTTCTCTTTTTCTTTGGCCTTTTGGATGCTTTGAAAGTTGCTTATTTTATATCTGGATTTTCCTATTCATTTCTCATTTCATATGCTGTGAAGTTTCCATGTAGTTCATCGATGCTTATTAAGTCTATATTTTCTCTTTCTTCTAGTGCTGATATCTTAGGATCAAATCTCATAGGAAGAGATCTTAGTACCTTTTGAACAATTACAGATTCTTTAATTTCTTATCCCAATCCTATGATTGCATTTACTATTTCATCGACTCGTAAGAAGTACGTTGCAATATTTTCATCTTCCTTCATCTTTAGTTGTTCGAACTGGCCTCTATGAGTTTGAATCTTTGTTTCTTTGAATTTTGAATCTCCTTCATAAATATTTTGGAGCTTGTCCCAACTCTCTTTATCATATTTACAATGTATAACTTTGGTGTATATTGATTCACAAGGACCATTCAAAAGTGTGATTGTGGATTTGGAATTATTTTGCCCGAGTTTCATTGCTCTTTCATTTGTCAGTGAAACTGTTGGTTCTTTGTATCCATCTACAACTGATTGCCAAATTTGAAATCCTTGTTCTTTTATATATGTTTTCATCCTTCTGCTCCAAAATGCATACTTTTGTCCATCAAATTGTGGTATTCCATTTTTATACATGTTGTTCTTCTCCATGATCTACCTTTTAGTGTTTAAACAAATTTATGAAGGAAACTGCTATGATACCAATTGTTGGATTAGTGAGAGGGGGGATGAATAAGTAATAGAGAAATTTAAACCTTTTCAACCATATAATGCAAGTGTTATATCAATGTATAATTATCATCCAATCATTGCAGAGTAAATAAACAGTGAACAAATGAGAAATCATACACATACACAATACACCAATTTTTTTACGTGGAAACCCAAAGTAGGAGAAAACCACAGAATGCTTTTTCTAATATGTATTGAAGAATTACATTCATTGGAAGCACCAAATTCCCTTTTTTTCCAGCTACAACTGGAAGGAGGCTCCAACCCCCTAGTTTCTCAGGCTACAACCTAAGGGAAGCTCCAACTCCCCAATTCTCTGTCTACAATCAGAAGGAGGAAACAACCCCCTATGTTCTCTAGCTACAATCAGAATGTGGCTACAATCACTTGTCCTTTCCCCGTCCAACTGCCCTGACATAGAAGTAGAATGATGGAACTACTATCACACTATCACTATTAGATATACGGATGTAGACCTATACCAATCAACCTGTAATCAACCTGTAACAAACTGTACCAATAACATATGACAACATGTACCATACATCAACCTGTACCATACATTAACCTGTACCTCAACTTGTACCATAAACAAATGCATCAACCATGCACCACACCTGTACAAATAACCTGTCACAATAACCTGTCCAAACAACTTGTAATCAACCTGTAACAACTTGTACCATAAACAAGTGCATCAACCATGCACCAACCTATACCATAAACAAGTGCATCAACCATGCACCAACCTGTACCATAAACAAGTGCATCAACCATGCACCAACCTGTACCTCATGCATCAACTACACATCAACTATGACTCATCAAGATGTACCAACATCATCAAGTATAGACCTCATGTATGTGCCAACTCATCAACTACTTGTTTCAACCATGTACCTCAACCATACACTAAGTACATATACCAATATAACCATCAAAATTTCTCTAGAAATACATCACACTATCCATAACCAAATATCATAAACCCTTACATCAAACCATGTGATACAACCTCATTGTTATGTGGCCTCAAGATAAACCAACAAATTCAACAACACATCACAACCAAAAGACCAATACCCATATTCCAAATACCAACAACAAAATACCAATTGTATCCCTCAACAAATATGATATATGCAACAATACTTAACATCCAATACCATCTCAAGAGCTAAACCCTAGCTCACAAAACATACCTAAAACAAGATGTGCCATATCTCTCATAAATAGACCCCAACCATGTTTCTACCACGATTTTTCTACCGCATTTTTTCTACCGCGATTTTTCTTCCGTGATTTTTTTGCCACACATTTTCTGCTGTGATTTTTTTGCCGCACTTTTTCTGCAACAAATTTTCTGCCAGGATTTTTCTACCACACGTTTTCTACCATGATTTTTCTATCGCACTTTTTCTGCTGCACTTTTTATGCCACAGTGTTTCTGCCGTACTTTTTCTGCTGCAATTTTTCTCTATCAATAATACCTTCCCAAATAACCTTTCACAAAAATACATATTCAATGATATTCAAGTGTGATTAAATGAGAGAGCCTTGCCTCTTATTTTTACTTTCTTGTAGCATCCCAATTTCCTTATTTTAGGGATTTCTCCATTAACTTTATTATTTAAATAGTTTCTTTTGCAAACACTTTGACTTTTTGGGGCTTCTAGATGACTCATGAGGGTTCTCCAACTTCACATGGAAATAACTCTCTAACCGTGAGGAGTTATGTGACGTTCCACATACCACCAGAAATTGCATGACATGTATTATCCATCTAGAACAGTCTTACTTGCAAATATATCAAAACTCATAAAATTATCCATCAAAAAACTTGGTTCCATTACCCAAACGTTTGTGCTATCGAAATTGGCTACAAGACTTTCTTCAAGGGTTGACATCAATGGAAACTAACCCAATTAATCAACAAAAAAAAGGATAACAACAAATCATGGTTATCTCCAACGAATTCACTTAAACATAACCATCAATTCCATGCCAATACATTATATTCTCAATTTTTATATAGGAAGGTCATTATCCTTTGATTATGCAGACTAGAGTTTAAAAACACTTACAATATGATTACAATATGATTTGAGACCACCATCCAGACATACTTAGAAGTTACAAGAATGAACCAACTCATGTCTTGATGTCACATGCTATTCTTAGAGCCTCCCATATCCAAAGATATGAACTTTATTTTGTTGACTATCTTTAAAAACGACCCACAACATAAATATGGGAAAACCCAGATTGGGAAAAATTCCTTATCTTCCTAACCATGCAATATTTTAGGAATCCACCCGCATTTGACCTAATTGTGACCATCTTGCACCAAACCCATCTTTCATATTTTCTCAGATTCTTCTTTGTTTTCCCAAAAATCTCCCTAAAAGTTGACTGTTGTTATTTCAACACGTTTTTTGCTGATAAACTCTTGATCATGGCTGGATACCACCATGTGTGATTTGGGTGTGAACCAAATGTCATGAACCATGTTGGTAGATAGAATTCCAAAAACCATGCGACCATTCTTGATTTGGGTGAGAGGGCATATGTCAACCTAAAAACTGTGTACCGTAACAAATGGAGGTACATGAACAAAGATAACATTCTTCATTAGTAATGTTTTCTTTAAAACTCATACTAATTCATCAAGAACTTAGGAAATATAACGAAATAAAAAAGTATCACCTCAAAATACTTGTTGGGAGGGTTTTACGCTTGCAGGCATGAAAATCCATGATATCAAGGTTAAAGTCAGGTATAGAAGTGGGATAAAAATGGAGGAAAGAGGTATCAAAATGTGGAAAAATGGGAATCCAACAAGCCATGTGGTTCATTATTGCATGTAATTATATAAACCTCAGTTTTGGTTATTTGGGGGTTCCTCATTCATTTGGTTAATCACTCATTTCATTTTTCCTCAATCATGGTTGTTCACTCCTCATTCATTCTTTCTCTTGGTTTGGGCATGGGAAATTAATTATGGGAAGAGAAGAGCCATTTCTTGTTGGTTGTAAGTAATTGTTGATTATTCCAAAAAGGAATGAATGTATGTGTACATGAGAATGATGGTAGTTATAAAATAACTATCCATAACTAAGAATCCTTGGAGTTTCCAACATTGATATTTCCTGACCAATATCTTTGGACCACTGGAGAAGAAGTGGAACAACCCAAGGGATTGTATTGCAGAGAAAAGGGTTCATTTCTTTGGGTTGTGTAGGCTGAAGGGGAAGATAGACGGTAAAATAAGATTGGTGTGTGGTTGGGAAAATTGTTAGAGATTGATAGATGGTTGTGTCTGTTAAAGTCGACCTAGGACTCATCATTATGGATTCATATCCTAGGCTTGGGGGTGACCTACTATTGAGATCTATAACAACGATGTTTATGGTTGGGTGGAACTTCTAACGTCTTTATCCAGTTGGTGAATGTTTATTTAAAAAGATAAGTTATCTCTATGTTTTATATGTAATTTATATTCTGATGTGTATTATTTATCTCTGATATGTGTTTGTATCATGCATGTTTTCTATTGATATTGTGCATGGTTGATTAATCATTTCATTTATAGTTTAGCATGTTTGGGTTAATTGCATGCACATGCATCAAGTTTCTTGATTAAAGAATGGTAACATAAATTTGAATTTTCCCAAAAAGGTGAACTTAGAGGTACTTGGGCAAATGGTACATTACAGATTATCTTTCAAGAAAATGTTTTGGGTTTACTAGTGATGAGCACTTCACAATTTGGTATTCAGATCTATTCCACAGTAATGTGACCCAGACTAGTGATTTAGGTACATTATAGATTGGTATCAAAACTATTTTGTAGTAATGTGGCCTAGACTGGTTGTCTAGGTACGTTACAAATATTTGCTTATCATGATTGGATTGGAAGTTCATGACCATCGTCACACATATCCATTGGGATGGGTAAACAAGGATGTATATCTCAATGTCACTAAGTAGTGTAGGATCAAATGTTTTATAAGTGAAAATTATATTAATGAACTAGAGGTAGATGTAGTACCACTTCATGTGTATTTAGTATTCTTTGGAATCCCCTACATGGACGTGAGGGAGGAAATATTCATGAGGAGAGAAAACTTGTGCTTCCTAATCAAGTGTGGGAACTCCTTCATCATCAATGCACAAAACGCAAATCCAAGAGATATTTGGTAAGTGCTAACCAAGATAAAAAACTGGTTAGTTCTAGTAGGAGGTTTGTATTACTCTTCTTAAGAGAGAATATGCCAAATGATTAATCTTTGATAAAAGTAAATGCATCTATAGAGGGGTATACTAAAGAGAAAAATATCTAGTTAGAGGAGATTTTGTAAGAATACTTAGAAGTGTTTTATAACCATAAAGGGTTACCACATAATAGGGAAATGAAGCATGGGATATATTTGTTTCCTTGATCCCATTTTCCAAACAATGGTTTATACAAGCAGTCCATCATAGAAGTAGATGAAGTGAGGAAACACTTGTAGTAGTTATTAGACCAGGGCATAATTCAACCAAGAAACTCACCTTATGGGTCACCTATCATCATAGTACCCAAAGAAGGATGGGACTTGGAAAATGTGTATTGACTATAGAGATTTGAAAGATCACCCTCAAGAATAGATACCCTCTACCCAGGTGTTGACGAGTCAAAATGATCTGTCAAGAAGGTAAGGGAGAATGGACGATGGAAAGTCCCAATTAGTGTCACTCTTAATTGGGATAGAATTTCTATTAGCCCTTGGGTATGGAAGTAAGTGAAGATTAAGGTAGAAAATATGGAATGTGAACTACGTGGAAAACACAGTGATTGATACTGGGTCAAAGTGAGCATAAGAGAAGAAAATACAGAGTGAAGTAAGAGAAATAAATACGTTGGAAGAGGATATCGAGGATGACATATTAGCAAGGAAGATGGATCATGGACAACTTAGCAAGCAGAAAATGCCACTGTTGGATGCTTTGGAGCACCACATGAGAAGGAAGGAAAGACATGTTGGCAAAGCCCTGTAAACACAGGTCAAGTTGACTTAGGATTTTAGACACCTAGGGTTTTGGTATCTAGGGTTTTAACACTTAGGTTTCAGCCTAAGGTTGTCGGTGAGTCATTGTAATGTATAAATAAGAACCTAGATGAGGGAAGAGGGTTCGATGAAGAGTCCCAAGTTTGTTATTGTTATGAACGATTATTGTAGTGAGAGAGCGAAGCATTGAGAAGTGTTAAGCCCTAATATTGGCTGATTACCCCTTAATTGGGGCATATTATATTAGTAATGTTATTTTATTTATGTCGGCTTTAGTCCATTAGTTGTAATTATACCTCCTAGTCTCCTATATATACCAAGGAGACATTTTCATTTTGAATCAACTTGTACTTGAACATTTAAGTGGGGTAAAAGGAGGTTGTCCCGTCGAAGAGGATTATTATATGAAATTATCTCTTTTCCAAGGCGTTGAGTACTTTTTCTGAGGTTTTTCTATGCTATATTGATATTTGGTTCTTAACATATGGTATCAAAGCTCAAGGTCTTGGGTTTTCGCTGCTACGTCGGAGACACCTTGGCATTTTTTCTATAACTTATTTTCTACAATGTTTCAGAAGAAACGTCTTGGAGGATATTTAGTAGACAGATCAATGTACGTTGGGTTCAAAATTCATCTCCTGAGGACTTATACGTTCATAGATATAGCCTATACAAGATAGGGTTCTGGAATCATCTTGAACTGAGTCATTGCAGAATTTTCTCTATAATTTTTTTTTTGTAAGGTTTCAGACCCTACAATCTGGAGGTTATTTACAAAAATTATTAAGGTATCTATGGTAAAATGTTTAGCTTCTTGGTCATCAAAAATTTGTAGATACACCCTGTGTAAGATAGGGTATCTGACTAGTCCTATTGACTAGTCTTAAGAAGGTGTTCCAGGTAAAACAGTCATAACTTATTCCTAGAGTATCCAAATTGAGTGGAACTAGTTTCATTGGATTTTGGATAGTCTGTAGTATATCTGGTGTGAGTTTCAGAATTTTATATCAATTATTTTGTGCGGGGCATGCTATACAAGTGAGATCTCCTGGAAAGGCCAAAAATCAACAAGTTGTGGGGAAGTTACCGTAAAGTCCATTTGGCACATCCAATTTTGATCAGAACTGTGGCATTCCAGAGAAGAAATATAATAGAACTACATAAAATAAAGTTTCATACCCAGAAGGGCCGAAAATTGGGAGATACAACAAAAGAAATATTTTCTAGCAGAACCACCTCAAAATCAAAGTTCAAAAGTGATACTTGGCCAACATGCCACCAAAAAAGGGAACTTCTACACCAAATAAGCCTCCAGAAAATCCTACTTGGACTCTTGATAAAGGTGAAGAAATGAGTAGGGACATAAATGAACTACAAAAGAAGATGGATTCAATGGAAGCTATGTTGGATACTAAGATGGATGGCTTAAAAGGGGAGATCATGAAAGTATTGAAAAATTTTGTAATAGAGAAGACACCTGAAAGTGAAAATGCATCCCATGAAATTCATGATGAGGACACAAGGAAGGTTAATCAAGAATGGATAAACTCCAACTTTGGTTTGAAGACCAACCACGTTCCTAAGATTGATATGAGGAAGTTTGATGGCAAGGACCCAATCACATGGATACTTCAGATGGAGCAATTCTTTGATCTCCATAATGTGCCACATACACAAAAGGTACAAATTGCTTCTTTATATTTAGAACCTAATCAATTTGTATGGTATCGATGGATTTGTTCTCGCAAATCACTCGTCACTTAGACAAATTTCATGGAAGAAATGATAGCACACTATGAGGATACAAGGAGAAATACCTTCTTTAGCCAATTGATAAATCTCAAGTAAAAGGGTTCAGTTACCGAGCACATTGAGAACTTCCAAAGATTGAATATAAAGGTAACCAATATTCCAGATGAGCACTTGATTGATGTATTCATAGGAACTTTAAAGAATAACATTCAACATGAGGTTCGCATTTGGGAACCCAAATAATTGGAGAATGCATTTAAGGTGGAAAGAAATGTTGAAAGTAAAAATATGGCTATGGCTACTAGAAGGACCAATCCTAACATCTATAGAGAGAACAATGCTCCTTCTTCTAAAACACCTCAACCTACA
>ML799397.1:420733-435392 GCA_009831015.1 Picea engelmannii
GTAAAGAAAAGAGTTAGGGAAAGAAAACAAAAACTATAATTAAGAATTAAACTAATAGATGCAATAAAAACTAAAATCATGAGCATAGGGACATAGAAACAAAAAGAACCAAAAGACCCATGTCACCAATGTTTGAGGTTGATATATTGATGAAAACAAAGAACCAAGAATAAAGGGGACTATGAGTCCCTTCTTCCTCCAAGGGAAGGCTCTTGGACCCTCACTAGCTAGCTCTTCTTACAACAAAGAAAATGGAAAATGGTGATGAAAGAACTCTTTACAAATCAACTCAATGGTGAGGTGGATTGTCCAATGTGATGGTGCCAATATGATTGTGTCAAGGATGGAGTCGTCAAAACAATAGAGGCAACATAACATTACTTTGAATTCCTTGAGAAAATGAGGTGCATTCATGGCTTTTTATAGCATTTCTTTGGGTTATTGTTTAACTGCTTTGTAGTGTGAAAAGAGGCCATTTAGGGCATTATTAGGTCTTTGACCAGCCCACCAGTCGAATCCAGCCCAGATTTGAGGGTCAAATCATATTGGGAGTTGAACCATAAGTGGTTGGGAGGCCGACCACTTCCATAAATGCATTGTTTAGTAGGTGAGCATATTTTTGCGCTAACAGTCGTGCATCGTGTGCTTATGCATGATTTCTACGTTCCTGTTCCGTGCATGCACGCGCGCCCAATGTTTGCAAAGCGCTCTTCAATTTTTCACTACTTTGTATAGTTTTTTGACCTTTTTGAATGTTGTGGTATTAATTCAGGCTCATGAATGACTTCATCACTGTTTGATGATGCTAAGTTCTTGTAACCATGTGCAGATGAAATTTCAATGATAACAATCAGATTCAGAAGAAGCACTGGAGAACTAGCAGAACAAAATGTATGAAGTATCTATAAGGAGATGTGCTAGATTAACCAGAGAAGTTCGTTGGATTTTCACAACAGTAAGTAACTTGCCTACCTTTGATGGTCTAAATCATTTAGAAGCATTCTTGTTGGACTTTGAAGAAATTGTACCAAAACAACAAAGATTGTTTGCAATGGATGAGGCCTTGAAATCAATTTCATCAATATGGTGGGGGAGACACAAAAACAACATTATATACTGGGTACAATGTCTCACTTTGATGAAAACATGATTTTCAAAGAAAGTAAAAGGATGCGAAGTTAGGTATAGAGGTCGAAGTTGTCTGAAGGACCATGTGCGAAGTTATGAGGAATCCTGGAGAATAATTCCTCAAGAGCAGTGGGTGCACAAATTCATCAACACAATGGACACAACCCCTATCAATTGGTATCTTCAAGAAGAATTGTACCTCATCACTGTAGATTGGGAAGGTATGACTTAGAAATTTGTAACTACATTTTTTTTTGAAAGCCAATATCCTATAGTGGATCAAGTGTTACATATGGTAAGATAGAAAGTATTTGAGGAGGCACCTAGCCTCTCTTTGGAACAAGAAGAGGAAGAATGGACTGTGCCTCTCCAGAAACTGCAAGGCTATTACATATCAATGTTGATGAAAATGATAATCCTAGAAAGGTGAACATCATTGAAACAAAAGGATAGAGAGACATAGAAGGACCAGGAGTTGAGATACATTTCATTGGACAACCAATTAAAATAAAAAAAATCAATATTGGAACAGAGAAAACACAGAAGCTTGCAAATGTTGGAGATTATTGGGACGCTTCCACCATTGACAAGATCACAGAGTTACTGCATGAATATCAATACTTGTTTCCAGCCAAGTTCACTGATATAAAGGGATTTAAAGGACCCATGGGAGAGATGAGGATCCCTTTGAAACCATATGCAAGGCCAGTCAAATAGAGACCCTACAGATTGAACCCTAAATATAAGGAGAAAGTGAATATTGAACTAGACATAATGTTGGAAGTAGGAATCATATAACCTGTTGAAGAGTCATAATGGATTAGACCTATGCCGGTGCAGGATAAGAAGACCAGAGAGATCAAGATCTATGTAGATCTCAGGAAGCTGAATGATTATTTTTTGCATGACCCATTCCCTACACCATTTACTGACGAATTGTTAGATAATGTAGGAGGACAAGCAGTATATTCTTTTACAGATGGATTTACAAGATACCATCAAATTCAGATTGCCAAGGAAGATCACCATAAGACCACATTTGTAATAGAATGGGGATCCTACCAGCATACAGTGATGTCGTTTGGATTGAAGAATGCACCAACCATATTTTCTAGGGTGGTGGTCGAAGCGTTCAAGGAGTTTTTACATAAATTTATGGAAGCATATTTTGATGATTGGACTATTTTTAGCTTATTGCAAAATCATATTGAATGTTTAAGACTAATGTTGGATAAGTGCAGGTGTTGGGACTCAGAAATGTCGTATTTTCATCCACCTTTCCCTTCACTATTCCTTACATTTCATCGCCCCATTAAACCTTCATCATACCACAGACTTAAATAGAAAATGGTTACTGTGCCTATTCTGGATTTCCCATATTGGAGAAAGGAATTTAACGTGCATGTCGATGCATCTTCTATTGCATTAGGAGTTGTGTTAGCACAACTGGGATCTAGAGGCATTGACCAACTGTTGGCCTTTGCTAGCAGGAATCTATCAACAACTAAGGTTAATTACACCACCATTACTTGTTGGGACGACACTTTAAAATGTTTACTGATCACTCTGCACTGATGTTTCACCACTACTTGTTGGGACGACACTTTAAAATGTTTACTGATCACTCCGCACTGAAATACCTAGTCGACAAGCTAGTGTTGGGGGGGAGAATATGTATATGGATTCTGTTATTTCAGGAATATGATTTTGAGATCGTGGTTAAGCCAGAGAGAATGAACAAGGGCCCTGACCACTTGTCGAGGTTGGGACATGGTGAGGAACCTACCATTTTGGAGGATATAATACTGGATGCACAATTTCTGGCCATTAGAAAGATCGATGATCACTTCGTCGAGAGAGTCTGGTTCCTGTCAACAGGAATGGCACCTAGTAAATATACAATCACTTAGAAGAAACAACTGGTAGTGCACACTGCAGCCTTTTCACTTATAGTCGGACAACTATATAAAATGGGACCTAATGAGATCTTGAGGATATGTGTTATAGAAGAAGAACGACCATTGATTTTAGCAGAAGCTCATGAAGGCATCACAGGAGGACACTACGTAGGAAAATAAACAACGCAAAAGGTTCTTAGAGATGGCCTATGGTGGCTTACTTTACACAAAGATACTAAGGAATACTATAGAGCCTGCGATGTATGCCAAAGAGTTGGGAAACCGTCCATAAGAGATGAAATTACTTTAGCACCACAACCAACCCTACAAGCATTAGATAAATGGACCATTGATTTTGTGGGACCTATAAACCCACCAAAAAAGAGGATAGGAGCAAGGTACATAATCATTGTGACAGAGTACTTGACCAGATGGGCCGAAGCAAGAGAAGTTAAGGACTGTAGTGCAACTATATATGCACATTTCATATTTGATGACCTCATAACCAGGTTTGGATGCCTGAAGATCCTTATAAGTGATCAAGACACACATTTTATCAATAAGACCGTTGAATCCTTGACTGAGGAATTTTCAGTCCATCATCAAAAGAGCACACCCTACCATCCACAAGTGAATGGGGAAGTTGAAGAATTCAATAAGATCTTGGAGACAACACTGACAAATATCTACAGTGTGAACAAGGATGATTGGGATTTAAGAGTACCAGTAGTACTATGGGCCTATAGAATCATTTGCAAGAAGCTAACAATGCAGACCCCCTTTAAGTTGATTTATGGTCTCGAAGCAGTTATCTCGATGGAATATTTTATCCCAAGATTAAGAATCACAACCTTTACAGATATGGATGACACTGGTGTTGTTCAAGAGAGGCTCACGCAGTTGGTCAAACTAGAAGAAGATAGATTTATTGCAGGATTCCATCAACAGGTACAGAAGGAAAGATAAAAGGCCTACCATGACAGGCATATTAAGAAGAAAGCCTTCAAACAAGGAGATTTGGTATTGGTATATGATAGTAAATTAATGAATCATCCAAGGAAGTTCATAACCCATTGGATGGGACCGTATGAGGTTGACTATGTCATGGAAGGAGGAGTTGCATAGTTGAAGACCTTGAATGGAGAATGGAAGGAAGGTTTGGTGAAGGGGAGCCGGTTGAAACTTTACTATGACAACTAGCTGCCTCACAACCATCAGTAAGAGAAAAAGAGGAAGGTTCCAAGTACCAGGTGCAGTTGAAACCGGGTACCAGACACAGAAAATACATTTTACACACAGTGGGGGAGGAGAGAGAGGAAATCACAGGCTGCTCTGCGCAACCTGAATTTGAAGAAAAACAGAAGGTTCAGATATGAAGTGCCTCAGGACGAGTCAAAGGTGAGTGGTGGGGGCTTGTTGACCCTTGGGTATGGAAGTAAGCAAAGATTAAGGAAGAAAAGAAGGAATGTGAACTGCGCGGAAGACATAGTGACTGATACTGGGTCAAAGTGAGAAGAAGAGAAGAAAAGATGGAGCGAAGTAAGAGAAAGAAAGCTTTTGGATGAGGATATCAAGGATGACAGATCAATAAGGAATATGGATCATGGAAAACTCATCAAGAGGAAAAATCCATCATTGGATTCTTTGGAGCACCGCGTGAGAAGGAAGGAAAGATAGGCTAGAAAAGCCCTATAAACATGGGTCAAGTTGACCTAGGGTTTTAGACACCTAGGGTTTTTGTATCTAGGGTTTTGACACTTAGGTTTCAGCCTAATGATTTTGGTGAGTCATTGTAATGCATAAATAAGAACCTAGATGAGGGAAGAGTGTTCGGTGAAGAGTCCCAAGTTTGTTATTGCTATGAGTGATTATTGTAGTGAGAGAGGGAAGCATTGATCAGTGAGGGAGATATTTGTTGTAAGATCTTCAGCTGGGTGCAGATATCAACCCTACAGCTGGGTGTGCAGGGAGGGAAGGTAGAGAAAAGAGAGAAGGAGAGAAGATTTGCTAGCTAAGAGAGTAGATAAGAACTGTATTCTTTCATCTTAATATATTATAAAGCATAGTTCTGTGGATGCAGCCCTAGGGAGAGGGTGAACCATGTATATCTGGTGTTGTATGTGATTGATGTGGTGTTCTCTTGTTCATTGATATATTGTTATTACATTACTATGTTAGATTTGACAGATAAATGTGCGAAGTAGGACTAAGTTGGTAAATGTTATCTAGATGTTGTGTTGTTCTTGTGTTGAATCCACTTTGTATTCCCTTGGGTTGTAAACATATGTGTCTTGCAACCCCCCCCCATAGCTACTTCAGGTGAGACTGCATTTGCATCGCAGGTGTTGTTGAAAGGGCCAGTAGTTAGGGCTTGTTGGTGCACTCTTGGAGCTAAACCTTGGGTCTGCCCCTATGCCAACAATTTTCAACTATTATTTTTTCCTATTTTCCACTCTAAAATTATTATATAAATATGAATATAAGAACCGAAGGTTCTCATATGAATTAAAGGATAAGACTAAACTAATGAATGCTATCTACTACTATGCTGAGATGCAATCCTAATCTAAACTAAGCTATTCATATTAGGATCATATTGTTGTAATGAGTAAAGTGAAAAATAATACTAATTGCATAAGAATTAATTCATAAATACAAGGAGTATGTTAAAGTGATAATATAATAAACAGAGAAAAATAAAATTATTTCTCCTACTCAACATAACATTTTTTTATTCATAAAGATATTATGGTAATATGAACATACAAAACATGGTAGAGAAGAAATTAACAAAGCCATAATCCACACATTCATAAAGAAAACACATACAATAAGATTAGTCTCAATTGCACATATGTTTTTACCAAAATGAAATAATATCTCTTGTTTTATTCCTCATACAATAAAAGTATTGTTTTGATTCATACATCTAAAATTCCTCTCCTAATTGAAGTCGACTCTTTTCTAAACAAGAGTGAATGTTTACATTATGAAACTTCCTTTTGATAGATGACGGTTAGGGCACATATCTTCATATTCCTATTCAGATAACCAGTGAGACACCATATAATACAAAATAGATGTATTACAAAATTCTTATGATGATGACAAGTGTTGAGCTTCTATCTGATCCCGATATTCTCTCCAGAGAGAATAATATTTCATTATCTCTTCCATCTTGTCTGAATGCATCTTTTCCAATTCAAGCTCTCCATCATATATTTTGGTGGAAACTTCTATTTTAAATTCAAGTGTTGTCTTCTTTATGATGTTTTGGGTCATTTTGATTAACTTGTTAGGTTTCAACAAATATTCATCTAGAACCTCTTTTTTTACTATTGTTAGTTCTATATTTTCTTGACTATTTTCACTTTGTTCTTCTACCTTTTTTATTGTTAGCTTGGCATGTGTTGCTTCATCAATGGGGGATATTATGTTCATTCCCAATTCTTCAAGAAGTTTATCTGAACTATTCCATATCCATTTACATGCCTTTGTTGTTGTCTCTTGAATATATTTAATATCCTGCAATAAGGGATTTCATGTATCGAATTAAACTTGATCCTTTAGTTCATTCTTCGTAGAGTACAGTGGCAGAGTATTGAGCGGATTTTTATATACTCCTCTCTCAAGTCTATAATTTAATTAAAGGAATTATTTTCCTTTTGATACTAATCTTTGATTTCCTCCATTTGGTCCTCCATAATTAACTGATCATCCTTGTCTGTTTGTATATCATTAAGAAGGCATAGACACTCCTTTTGCTCGGAAATCAGTTTTCCATTAGGCTCTATTTATTCTACTCTTATAATTTCAAAATAAAGAGTTGTTTCTTTGTTCTCTTCTAAATATTTTTTAAGCTTTCCCTTTTCCTATTCTAATCCCATAATTTGGTAACCCTGTTTTTCAATGATCCTCTTGGATTAAGCTTGTTTTTCTTGTAGTTTGGACACATCCCATGCATGCTTGATTTTGTTATGTTCTACTTCCTCGTAGTATTTTTGTTTGAAAAATTCCAACTATATTGATGTTGGCCTCATTCTATCTATACTTTATTTTCAAAGTCTGCAATTATCTCGTCCCTTTGGGCTTGTAAATCCTTGTTTAACTCTTCTGTGTGAAGAGTCTCGATAGATTTGGCCATTCTTTTAAAATTCAAGGTGAGTTCACTCATTGTTACTTGCATGGATTTTTCAATCTTTTCCTTGTGTATTTTTTCCTTCTCTTCAATTGCTTTGAGGAGCTCTGTAGATGTGTAGTCCTCTTGTACTTTCAACTCTTCTGAAAGATTAGGAATTTTAGCTCATGTAGTGTGCTAGTGCCAATTCTTGCAAGGGGGTGTTTCTCTCCGATTTCAGGCCCTTGGTGTAAATGTGTAGAAATGGGGTTTGAAAACCCATCAAATGTGTTTTATTCAAAGGCCGCAGTCATGAGTGCCAAGCGCAACACACAAAAGGAGTCCATTTCAGGATCAAAATAAAGTGAGCAGGCATTTTTTTTCAACGGCGAGGATCCATAGATTGAAAAGATTGATGGTCATCGGGTAATCTTGAGTCATAGAGTTGCACAAGGTTTAGCACATGGGCTCATCTCTTGTGGCCAAAGTCATGAAATGATCGTTCGCGATTTTGGCTACATGGCACCTGATCAGGCTCGGTCGACATTTTGGCTACCGAAACTTCAAAATACAGGGGGTCTCTCTTCCACTACATCAGGAAACCCCGAAATGCGAAATGAAAAAATTCGTTTCGGCATATTGACTACCGAAACTTCAAAAGACAAGGGGTCTCTCTTCCACTGCATCGAGAAACCCCGAAACGCAAAATGAGAAAATCTGTTTCGGCATTTCAGCTACCGAAACTTCAAAAGATAGGGAGTCTCTCTCCCACTACATCGGGAAACCCTAAAACATGAAATGAGAAAATCTGTTTCATTATTTCAGCTACCGGAACTTAAAAATACATGGGGTCTCTCTTCCACTGCATCGGGAAACCCTGAAACACGAAATGCAAAAAGTTCCTTTGAAGATAGGCGCAGGGTCATAGCCTGTGGTCACTTGGGGTGACATAAAGAGCTACACAAAGGACCAAAGCATCGAGTTTAGCTGAAGGAGGTGTCGCCACATTCTCCAGGTGCCAATTCAACTCGGCCTTGATCCTGATCCCTGCTATAGGTAAATAAAGGTAGGAGGAGGTGGTTGAAACCTCGCCTCACTCCTTAAATGTAAGACATGGAGGTTTTGGCAGGCAGTCTGCCCAAGGTCGTCCTGTGTGTAGGTTTTCCTATAGGAGCCATGCCAATCTAATGTCCTCATCTGACCAGAGGAGCCTGCACACACTAATTTGGACTTTAGTGTCTCAGCTACCTTCCTACTTCCAAGGTGGTGAATTTCTCTGAGTATATATACTCAGTTTTTGTATTTTTGTAAGGATGGATGGTAGAGTAGAGCTCCCGACTATAATGTTTTAATGAAGCACTGGTTTTCCTGGCTATGTATCTGCATATGAAATTTTCTTTTTCAATGTAAAGAAGTTCACTTTTTCATCTGGTTTCAATCTCATACTAAAACAGTTCATGATTGAATGATTCACATGAATCATCGTGACTGTGTTATGATAAAGGATTTATTATAAGGTTGTTATGTCCTTTTAGTGTTTTTTCTTTTGATTATAAGAAGTTCTTGTGTTCAAAGTTTTCTTCTACAGGATATTGGAAGCTCGATGCCTACAACAACCCTTCACATTTCCTCACATAAGTCTTCCTCCTACTCACCCTTATTACAACTTACTGTCTGAAGTTGAACCAAGACCTCATCTTCTTGTGCATGCCTGGCCTAGTTTATGAGTTAGAATGATATTGTTCCGAGTTTACTTCCATTCATCACCCTTTATCAACAAATAGTGACATAAACTGATGGGCCTTAGGCTTACTCTTGCTGCAATCCAGGAGTAACTTTTGATGCCAACACAGTGCTCAATGTTGTAGTGAATTTAAATATAGAAATTTCATTTTATCCTACAAATGAATAGAGTACAAAGGCATATTATATGGCCTTGTCTTCGAGATATGGTCCTTCCTTCCATTCAATGATTCTCTCCATGGATGATTGGGTTCTATTCACTTCTCATCTTTTCCTTTTATGCGACCTGTTCTTAATGCCTCTAGCTTTATTATTTTAGTAGTAGTCCCCTACAAATACAACAACATGATCTAAATTTATTAATTAAGAGGAAAAAATTGCATTATCTCGGATAGCCATGAAAGGGGTGCACTCCTAGGGTGTAATGTTCACTATACCCACCTTAGGAGTGGATGGGCTCCTTTGAGTTTCATTTTTTTTTTTTAATTTTACTTTCTACTTCATCTGCTAATCTTGTAGCCTCCTCCTCAAATTTCTTCTTTTGAAGAGAATCTTGTTGGGATTTTATCTCATCTTCCTTCTTTTTTCTCCTTTCATTAGCAAGATTTTTTAGTACTTCTTGTTTGTTCTTCTTTTCAACAGCCTTAGAGGTTTTCTTGAGATCATTTTTTTTTCCCTTTTCCAACTTTTGCTTTCTGGTATTCTTCCTCAACCTTAATTCTCTTTTGTTCCAATTCATCTACCTTATTTATATTTTCTTGTTCTTTGGTTTGCAACTTCTTCTGGTCTTCTTCCAGAAGTAGTTGAAATTGCTCTTTTAAGATATTTTTATTATCTTATTGTTCCAATAACAACTTGTGTCTTTCCATATCATCAGGTAATATATGTAATACCTCTTCAAATAACATTGCTCCTTTGAATATCTCTTCAACATAATCAACCACATGTATATTGGAATGAGTAAGACCTGTAGACCTAACATGAGTCATTGTCAGTTCATGTTGGTCATACTCTCATTCCTCTCCAATCCATAAGCATATTTCTTGTAAGGTTTCCACCTTTTTTCTAGCATTTGCACCATTTGGTAGACTGTAGCTTATTATATTCATAGGGAAATTAGGCCATAGATTTTTACTACTCCCCAGAGGGAGAGTGGTCACACTGGTTCCCATGGTTTGATACACAATTTATTTGATCAATAAACGATCTGCGACAAAACCAGATAGGATATGTGATCCAAAAATGAAGGTATTACTGATCAATTTCAAGTTAGTTTAATGTACTTTAGGCATCAGATCGATATGAATGCGAAATACATAAACTTATTATCTTGTTTGCGGAATATCAAATGTGACTTTTACTTGATGCTTATTAATGAATAAAGAGATCATCCATTAATATCCATGCTGAAAAATTAAGAGAATAGAACAGCAAAACAGAAAGATAAATAGACACAAGAGGTTGATAACGGAGTTCACCAATCGTTGGCTACGTCTCCGGGCCCGCTTCCAAGTGAAGGACCTCTTTATTGCTCTTTAAAATTCTCAAAGTTCTCTTATAATGATCTTTGTTGTTACATTACATGCTCCATGTATTCTATGCAATACCTCCTTGCTCAGATTCATGCATGCACCATCAAAATCCTCTCAACAGCATGAGAAAAATGCCTCTCAAAACATGATAAAAGGCCAAAGTTTACAAACTGCTCCTTCAAAAACTTGCATAAAAAAGTCTCCTACAAGATTCAAAAAGCCTGGTTCTTATATTTTTCAAGGCTCAAATGAGGAATCCCAACTTCCCTCAAGATATGGCCTCTTTATGGGATCAAATCCCCCTTCAAATGGCCTCTTTATGGGATCAAATCCCCCTTCAAATGGCCTCAAAATCCTCAAAAAACCAATTTTTGGGCTAAATATTAGTCAGAATCAATTAAAAATTACATAAACAGGCTTAAAAACCCGCTTTTAGCTTTAGGATAAGTTTAATCCCCAAAAGGATAGGTGTGCACCCCCAAATAGGGTCACATAACACCATAAAACCGTGGGTTGGGGCTTAGCCCTAGGCCCCTTCCACCCACATAGTAATATATTACAATTTAAATAAAATTAAATGCATATTATTTAACAAGAGACATGTGGGGCGTGTTGGTGTTAGTGCTCTCCTTAAGGCACTTGGCTTGGTGGGTGGTCTTGGGTTCAAAACCCATGGACCCCCAAACATTTTTAACACTTGCCATTCGACCCTGACTGGGTGCCACGTGGCAACCCATGTCTGGGCCAAGTGGCACTTCTTCATTTGCCAACAAAGTGCCACATGTCAACCTCTGAGTGGATCTGCCATCCACATCTGCCCAGTTAACTACTACTACATGTCACACTTCCATTGTTCCAAGTTTGCATCATGAGGTGTCGTTGGTGATGTCATGTTGTCATCATGCTGACGTCAGCATTGACTTTTTGTCAGTCCTTTGACTTTTTAGTTGTTTGAGAAAATGGTCAGAGTACGATAACTCTCTCATACAACGTCCATTTTAGAAAGTAAATATATTGTCAGAATCAGCACGACAAGCCGGTCACAATGGAATTGGTTTCGTCCAATTATGAGAAATTTGATTTTTTGAGCATTTTCTGAGCCTGGGGAGCCTCCTGGATCAATATGTGGGGATCCAGTACTTCCATACACTTGGATATAAGTAAAATATTTTCCTAGATACCAATATTCTATCCCTTTCATCCCGACCATGGCTTCATTTGATAGTTTTGTATTTTGGGAATCCAAGAAGGATAGTATGAAGGGGAGAAAGGAAAAATTAACATATATCATAGAATATTTTTTTGTAATTTATGTTCCATAGGTCATAACAATAAACATGTATCAGAGGATTTTCTTGATCCCACCTCCATCTAAAATCAGGAAATTGCAGAGAAGAACAAATTGCATCAATTCAATATGCAGACATATAAAAGAAAGGATTATTCATACCTGGAATATTCTTTACATTACAAAAGACATTGAACGTTAAAATATCTTCCCATTTGAAGACATGTCCTCTCTTCACAATTGTGTAGGCCATGGGAATCCATTCCATATGGAAATATAAACTCTTTTCTTCCCCATATAGCCTTCTTATCATAAAAATCAACATCATGTAGGGTGTTTTAAAATCTTGGGTAGGAATCAACTGTTTCCATTTTTTTAATGACCTATCTTCATATAACCACCGATCTTCCAGTAATTGAGTTGGGTCTTTATTATCTTTGGTGAATCCCTTTACGAATTCTTCGTTGAGATAAATCACAGGTGCATGCAAGTGGTATTTGACACCAACATCTTTAGGCCTCAATGATGCTATCTACCTCTCGAGTTTTCTTATGATCATGGTAGTGCTCATATCAAATTGTTTGAAACACCATTGGGCTACCTCATTGTAAGGAAATAACATGGGACAAGGGGCTACGAGGTGAATATTTCTTTTATGTATATTTTGATATACTTCAACGTTCCATCCATCAGAGGAGAAATTTGAAATGTTGAACATTAGATATATTTCTTCATACTTCTGGAAACTATATTCTCCAGTGTGATAGAAGTTTCTATCACTAATATGTCTCCTAGGTTGGTCGAAGTTTTAGGCATGGAGACTGGAGTAGGAGCTACAAGATTCATGTATTTTCGTGTGTTTGAACAAGTCATGATTTCCTTTTCATATACTTCAAATAGCATAAAAAATACATCAATTCTTGGAATAAGAATAATAGTATAATAACAAAACAAATCGAAACATTAGAATCCCTATGATTTTCCAAGTGGAAATGAAAATTACAGTATTCTCTCGACCAAATAGCATAGAGTAGATAATCTTAACAAAATTGCAGGGAAATGTAATGTGTTAAGAAGAATTTTAGAGTTATTATGTAGGTATTAAATTACCCTAACCTGTGTATTCAGTGATCTATGCATGATAACCAATTCATAGGAAAAAACATCACCTTTCCGTTAATACAATTTGAAGGTATAGATCACCTAGATTCATGTATCATGGGTGTGAAGACTAACAGTCAGAATCACAAATTTTGAAGTGTTTTCAGAGATTCCTTTGTTGAAGGAGAAATATAGTCATGAAGTATTTTGAATCTGAGTAAAAAGGTATCAAGGAATATTCTAGAACATGCTTCGGGAAGTATAACGACACTATGATATACAAATTGATTCATTTCGTTATTCTATGCATTATTGGAACATTCACATTCAAATGATAAAGTTGTTTAGTATAGTAGCAACTACGAAAATGATTTGTCTAATGGGAAAGGTTATAGAGGTTTTTCATTGGATACAATGGTTTCTATCATTACTAATATGAAGGAAAACGTATTGAGGAATATTCCTTCCTCAATAAACATACTAACAAAATGGTCTCATTCATGAAAAAATAAAAACATCATATAAACAATGACTCGATGGACCAAAAAACATAGGCCATATGTTAGGGTGGTTTGTAATATGGGGCCATAATTGCATTGCACTCCCAGTATTCTGATGACCAATGATCAACTTCTAATGAAGCCAGTATGACCACTTGAGGATTCATTGTGAATGTAAGTAATAGGAGGGAGGAGGCTTTCGTAGTGAGTTTCATCGGAATTAAAAATTCATCTATATGAAAAAGTATTCTAATGGAATCTATATTAAAAGCTTGAAATAGAGTGAAATATAATTATGAGGAACATAAGGAAATGGAGAAAAAAAATGTTAATATTGTGAAGAAAGAAAAACAAGAAAAGGTAGAAAATATAAGTAATTGGAAAAGTTACCAAGTGTGGGTAGAAGAAATGTGCATCTTATTCCTTTTGTACTATTCACCTTCTTCATCATTGAAGATCATTACTTTATTACCATTGATTTTAATCTTGATGTAAAATTTTGAAAGGCCCTTCTTAATAGGTCTAGATTATAGATGACACTTAATAAATTTCAAATTCAAAATATAAAAATCATTTAAAACATAGACATAATGATGATTATCTAGTTTTGACCCAACCTCATATAAATGAAACCATCTCAAATCTAGATATGTGGAACACAAAGACGGATCAATTCGTAATGTGCAAACCTTTCTTTTGCATCTATTAACTGGGATGGTCCTAATTAGATATAATCTAGTTGAATGCAGTTCTAAGTGTCATTTTGAGCTCATTTTTTTCATAGATTTTCCAGATACATACAAGCTATACGAACATAATTCCAAGTATTATTTTGAGCTCATTTTCTTCATATATTTAGAGGAAGAACCAACAATGGAGGATCATACAAGATGTGTGTAGATAGCTCTTGATTGTATACCATCATATATCCATATTAACCCCAGATCTATCAAGCATCCAGAGGGATCAAATATCTCGAGGTGAAAACCTTTCTTAGAGTGTAAAACTTGAGGGAAGGTTAACGGTTTTCACCTCGAGATATTTGATCCCTCTGGGTGCTTGATAGATCCGAGGTTAAGATGGATTTATGTTGATTCCATTCATGGGCAATCACACAAAATTTGTAGATAAATAACAATATATGTATATATATGTCAAAGATTAATCTGATCATTTGAAATTTATTCAGTTACATCAGTTTGTTGAGAATATAGAGAGTATGAATCAAAAGTATAGTGAATAATTTACATGAGGAATATGATAAATATAAAAAGTAACAATTTATAATGATGAAAAATGTGATAATAATAGGATATAGTAAATTACAAATATTTACATAGTGATCAACCTCA
>ML799397.1:441772-460768 GCA_009831015.1 Picea engelmannii
TCCTACTCAACATAACATTTTTTTATTCATAAAGATATTATGGTAATATGAACATACAAAACATGGTAGAGAAGAAATTAACAAAGCCATAATCCACACATTCATAAAGAAAACACATACAATAAGATTAGTCTCAATTGCACATATGTTTTTACCAAAATGAAATAATATCTCTTGTTTTATTCCTCATACAATAAAAGTATTGTTTTGATTCATACATCTAAAATTCCTCTCCTAATTGAAGTCGACTCTTTTCTAAACAAGAGTGAATGTTTACATTATGAAACTTCCTTTTGATAGATGACGGTTAGGGCACATATCTTCATATTCCTATTCAGATAACCAGTGAGACACCATATAATACAAAATAGATGTATTACAAAATTCTTATGATGATGACAAGTGTTGAGCTTCTATCTGATCCCGATATTCTCTCCAGAGAGAATAATATTTCATTATCTCTTCCATCTTGTCTGAATGCATCTTTTCCAATTCAAGCTCTCCATCATATATTTTGGTGGAAACTTCTATTTTAAATTCAAGTGTTGTCTTCTTTATGATGTTTTGGGTCATTTTGATTAACTTGTTAGGTTTCAACAAATATTCATCTAGAACCTCTTTTTTTACTATTGTTAGTTCTATATTTTCTTGACTATTTTCACTTTGTTCTTCTACCTTTTTTATTGTTAGCTTGGCATGTGTTGCTTCATCAATGGGGGATATTATGTTCATTCCCAATTCTTCAAGAAGTTTATCTGAACTATTCCATATCCATTTACATGCCTTTGTTGTTGTCTCTTGAATATATTTAATATCCTGCAATAAGGGATTTCATGTATCGAATTAAACTTGATCCTTTAGTTCATTCTTCGTAGAGTACAGTGGCAGAGTATTGAGCGGATTTTTATATACTCCTCTCTCAAGTCTATAATTTAATTAAAGGAATTATTTTCCTTTTGATACTAATCTTTGATTTCCTCCATTTGGTCCTCCATAATTAACTGATCATCCTTGTCTGTTTGTATATCATTAAGAAGGCATAGACACTCCTTTTGCTCGGAAATCAGTTTTCCATTAGGCTCTATTTATTCTACTCTTATAATTTCAAAATAAAGAGTTGTTTCTTTGTTCTCTTCTAAATATTTTTTAAGCTTTCCCTTTTCCTATTCTAATCCCATAATTTGGTAACCCTGTTTTTCAATGATCCTCTTGGATTAAGCTTGTTTTTCTTGTAGTTTGGACACATCCCATGCATGCTTGATTTTGTTATGTTCTACTTCCTCGTAGTATTTTTGTTTGAAAAATTCCAACTATATTGATGTTGGCCTCATTCTATCTATACTTTATTTTCAAAGTCTGCAATTATCTCGTCCCTTTGGGCTTGTAAATCCTTGTTTAACTCTTCTGTGTGAAGAGTCTCGATAGATTTGGCCATTCTTTTAAAATTCAAGGTGAGTTCACTCATTGTTACTTGCATGGATTTTTCAATCTTTTCCTTGTGTATTTTTTCCTTCTCTTCAATTGCTTTGAGGAGCTCTGTAGATGTGTAGTCCTCTTGTACTTTCAACTCTTCTGAAAGATTAGGAATTTTAGCTCATGTAGTGTGCTAGTGCCAATTCTTGCAAGGGGGTGTTTCTCTCCGATTTCAGGCCCTTGGTGTAAATGTGTAGAAATGGGGTTTGAAAACCCATCAAATGTGTTTTATTCAAAGGCCGCAGTCATGAGTGCCAAGCGCAACACACAAAAGGAGTCCATTTCAGGATCAAAATAAAGTGAGCAGGCATTTTTTTTCAACGGCGAGGATCCATAGATTGAAAAGATTGATGGTCATCGGGTAATCTTGAGTCATAGAGTTGCACAAGGTTTAGCACATGGGCTCATCTCTTGTGGCCAAAGTCATGAAATGATCGTTCGCGATTTTGGCTACATGGCACCTGATCAGGCTCGGTCGACATTTTGGCTACCGAAACTTCAAAATACAGGGGGTCTCTCTTCCACTACATCAGGAAACCCCGAAATGCGAAATGAAAAAATTCGTTTCGGCATATTGACTACCGAAACTTCAAAAGACAAGGGGTCTCTCTTCCACTGCATCGAGAAACCCCGAAACGCAAAATGAGAAAATCTGTTTCGGCATTTCAGCTACCGAAACTTCAAAAGATAGGGAGTCTCTCTCCCACTACATCGGGAAACCCTAAAACATGAAATGAGAAAATCTGTTTCATTATTTCAGCTACCGGAACTTAAAAATACATGGGGTCTCTCTTCCACTGCATCGGGAAACCCTGAAACACGAAATGCAAAAAGTTCCTTTGAAGATAGGCGCAGGGTCATAGCCTGTGGTCACTTGGGGTGACATAAAGAGCTACACAAAGGACCAAAGCATCGAGTTTAGCTGAAGGAGGTGTCGCCACATTCTCCAGGTGCCAATTCAACTCGGCCTTGATCCTGATCCCTGCTATAGGTAAATAAAGGTAGGAGGAGGTGGTTGAAACCTCGCCTCACTCCTTAAATGTAAGACATGGAGGTTTTGGCAGGCAGTCTGCCCAAGGTCGTCCTGTGTGTAGGTTTTCCTATAGGAGCCATGCCAATCTAATGTCCTCATCTGACCAGAGGAGCCTGCACACACTAATTTGGACTTTAGTGTCTCAGCTACCTTCCTACTTCCAAGGTGGTGAATTTCTCTGAGTATATATACTCAGTTTTTGTATTTTTGTAAGGATGGATGGTAGAGTAGAGCTCCCGACTATAATGTTTTAATGAAGCACTGGTTTTCCTGGCTATGTATCTGCATATGAAATTTTCTTTTTCAATGTAAAGAAGTTCACTTTTTCATCTGGTTTCAATCTCATACTAAAACAGTTCATGATTGAATGATTCACATGAATCATCGTGACTGTGTTATGATAAAGGATTTATTATAAGGTTGTTATGTCCTTTTAGTGTTTTTTCTTTTGATTATAAGAAGTTCTTGTGTTCAAAGTTTTCTTCTACAGGATATTGGAAGCTCGATGCCTACAACAACCCTTCACATTTCCTCACATAAGTCTTCCTCCTACTCACCCTTATTACAACTTACTGTCTGAAGTTGAACCAAGACCTCATCTTCTTGTGCATGCCTGGCCTAGTTTATGAGTTAGAATGATATTGTTCCGAGTTTACTTCCATTCATCACCCTTTATCAACAAATAGTGACATAAACTGATGGGCCTTAGGCTTACTCTTGCTGCAATCCAGGAGTAACTTTTGATGCCAACACAGTGCTCAATGTTGTAGTGAATTTAAATATAGAAATTTCATTTTATCCTACAAATGAATAGAGTACAAAGGCATATTATATGGCCTTGTCTTCGAGATATGGTCCTTCCTTCCATTCAATGATTCTCTCCATGGATGATTGGGTTCTATTCACTTCTCATCTTTTCCTTTTATGCGACCTGTTCTTAATGCCTCTAGCTTTATTATTTTAGTAGTAGTCCCCTACAAATACAACAACATGATCTAAATTTATTAATTAAGAGGAAAAAATTGCATTATCTCGGATAGCCATGAAAGGGGTGCACTCCTAGGGTGTAATGTTCACTATACCCACCTTAGGAGTGGATGGGCTCCTTTGAGTTTCATTTTTTTTTTTTAATTTTACTTTCTACTTCATCTGCTAATCTTGTAGCCTCCTCCTCAAATTTCTTCTTTTGAAGAGAATCTTGTTGGGATTTTATCTCATCTTCCTTCTTTTTTCTCCTTTCATTAGCAAGATTTTTTAGTACTTCTTGTTTGTTCTTCTTTTCAACAGCCTTAGAGGTTTTCTTGAGATCATTTTTTTTTCCCTTTTCCAACTTTTGCTTTCTGGTATTCTTCCTCAACCTTAATTCTCTTTTGTTCCAATTCATCTACCTTATTTATATTTTCTTGTTCTTTGGTTTGCAACTTCTTCTGGTCTTCTTCCAGAAGTAGTTGAAATTGCTCTTTTAAGATATTTTTATTATCTTATTGTTCCAATAACAACTTGTGTCTTTCCATATCATCAGGTAATATATGTAATACCTCTTCAAATAACATTGCTCCTTTGAATATCTCTTCAACATAATCAACCACATGTATATTGGAATGAGTAAGACCTGTAGACCTAACATGAGTCATTGTCAGTTCATGTTGGTCATACTCTCATTCCTCTCCAATCCATAAGCATATTTCTTGTAAGGTTTCCACCTTTTTTCTAGCATTTGCACCATTTGGTAGACTGTAGCTTATTATATTCATAGGGAAATTAGGCCATAGATTTTTACTACTCCCCAGAGGGAGAGTGGTCACACTGGTTCCCATGGTTTGATACACAATTTATTTGATCAATAAACGATCTGCGACAAAACCAGATAGGATATGTGATCCAAAAATGAAGGTATTACTGATCAATTTCAAGTTAGTTTAATGTACTTTAGGCATCAGATCGATATGAATGCGAAATACATAAACTTATTATCTTGTTTGCGGAATATCAAATGTGACTTTTACTTGATGCTTATTAATGAATAAAGAGATCATCCATTAATATCCATGCTGAAAAATTAAGAGAATAGAACAGCAAAACAGAAAGATAAATAGACACAAGAGGTTGATAACGGAGTTCACCAATCGTTGGCTACGTCTCCGGGCCCGCTTCCAAGTGAAGGACCTCTTTATTGCTCTTTAAAATTCTCAAAGTTCTCTTATAATGATCTTTGTTGTTACATTACATGCTCCATGTATTCTATGCAATACCTCCTTGCTCAGATTCATGCATGCACCATCAAAATCCTCTCAACAGCATGAGAAAAATGCCTCTCAAAACATGATAAAAGGCCAAAGTTTACAAACTGCTCCTTCAAAAACTTGCATAAAAAAGTCTCCTACAAGATTCAAAAAGCCTGGTTCTTATATTTTTCAAGGCTCAAATGAGGAATCCCAACTTCCCTCAAGATATGGCCTCTTTATGGGATCAAATCCCCCTTCAAATGGCCTCTTTATGGGATCAAATCCCCCTTCAAATGGCCTCAAAATCCTCAAAAAACCAATTTTTGGGCTAAATATTAGTCAGAATCAATTAAAAATTACATAAACAGGCTTAAAAACCCGCTTTTAGCTTTAGGATAAGTTTAATCCCCAAAAGGATAGGTGTGCACCCCCAAATAGGGTCACATAACACCATAAAACCGTGGGTTGGGGCTTAGCCCTAGGCCCCTTCCACCCACATAGTAATATATTACAATTTAAATAAAATTAAATGCATATTATTTAACAAGAGACATGTGGGGCGTGTTGGTGTTAGTGCTCTCCTTAAGGCACTTGGCTTGGTGGGTGGTCTTGGGTTCAAAACCCATGGACCCCCAAACATTTTTAACACTTGCCATTCGACCCTGACTGGGTGCCACGTGGCAACCCATGTCTGGGCCAAGTGGCACTTCTTCATTTGCCAACAAAGTGCCACATGTCAACCTCTGAGTGGATCTGCCATCCACATCTGCCCAGTTAACTACTACTACATGTCACACTTCCATTGTTCCAAGTTTGCATCATGAGGTGTCGTTGGTGATGTCATGTTGTCATCATGCTGACGTCAGCATTGACTTTTTGTCAGTCCTTTGACTTTTTAGTTGTTTGAGAAAATGGTCAGAGTACGATAACTCTCTCATACAACGTCCATTTTAGAAAGTAAATATATTGTCAGAATCAGCACGACAAGCCGGTCACAATGGAATTGGTTTCGTCCAATTATGAGAAATTTGATTTTTTGAGCATTTTCTGAGCCTGGGGAGCCTCCTGGATCAATATGTGGGGATCCAGTACTTCCATACACTTGGATATAAGTAAAATATTTTCCTAGATACCAATATTCTATCCCTTTCATCCCGACCATGGCTTCATTTGATAGTTTTGTATTTTGGGAATCCAAGAAGGATAGTATGAAGGGGAGAAAGGAAAAATTAACATATATCATAGAATATTTTTTTGTAATTTATGTTCCATAGGTCATAACAATAAACATGTATCAGAGGATTTTCTTGATCCCACCTCCATCTAAAATCAGGAAATTGCAGAGAAGAACAAATTGCATCAATTCAATATGCAGACATATAAAAGAAAGGATTATTCATACCTGGAATATTCTTTACATTACAAAAGACATTGAACGTTAAAATATCTTCCCATTTGAAGACATGTCCTCTCTTCACAATTGTGTAGGCCATGGGAATCCATTCCATATGGAAATATAAACTCTTTTCTTCCCCATATAGCCTTCTTATCATAAAAATCAACATCATGTAGGGTGTTTTAAAATCTTGGGTAGGAATCAACTGTTTCCATTTTTTTAATGACCTATCTTCATATAACCACCGATCTTCCAGTAATTGAGTTGGGTCTTTATTATCTTTGGTGAATCCCTTTACGAATTCTTCGTTGAGATAAATCACAGGTGCATGCAAGTGGTATTTGACACCAACATCTTTAGGCCTCAATGATGCTATCTACCTCTCGAGTTTTCTTATGATCATGGTAGTGCTCATATCAAATTGTTTGAAACACCATTGGGCTACCTCATTGTAAGGAAATAACATGGGACAAGGGGCTACGAGGTGAATATTTCTTTTATGTATATTTTGATATACTTCAACGTTCCATCCATCAGAGGAGAAATTTGAAATGTTGAACATTAGATATATTTCTTCATACTTCTGGAAACTATATTCTCCAGTGTGATAGAAGTTTCTATCACTAATATGTCTCCTAGGTTGGTCGAAGTTTTAGGCATGGAGACTGGAGTAGGAGCTACAAGATTCATGTATTTTCGTGTGTTTGAACAAGTCATGATTTCCTTTTCATATACTTCAAATAGCATAAAAAATACATCAATTCTTGGAATAAGAATAATAGTATAATAACAAAACAAATCGAAACATTAGAATCCCTATGATTTTCCAAGTGGAAATGAAAATTACAGTATTCTCTCGACCAAATAGCATAGAGTAGATAATCTTAACAAAATTGCAGGGAAATGTAATGTGTTAAGAAGAATTTTAGAGTTATTATGTAGGTATTAAATTACCCTAACCTGTGTATTCAGTGATCTATGCATGATAACCAATTCATAGGAAAAAACATCACCTTTCCGTTAATACAATTTGAAGGTATAGATCACCTAGATTCATGTATCATGGGTGTGAAGACTAACAGTCAGAATCACAAATTTTGAAGTGTTTTCAGAGATTCCTTTGTTGAAGGAGAAATATAGTCATGAAGTATTTTGAATCTGAGTAAAAAGGTATCAAGGAATATTCTAGAACATGCTTCGGGAAGTATAACGACACTATGATATACAAATTGATTCATTTCGTTATTCTATGCATTATTGGAACATTCACATTCAAATGATAAAGTTGTTTAGTATAGTAGCAACTACGAAAATGATTTGTCTAATGGGAAAGGTTATAGAGGTTTTTCATTGGATACAATGGTTTCTATCATTACTAATATGAAGGAAAACGTATTGAGGAATATTCCTTCCTCAATAAACATACTAACAAAATGGTCTCATTCATGAAAAAATAAAAACATCATATAAACAATGACTCGATGGACCAAAAAACATAGGCCATATGTTAGGGTGGTTTGTAATATGGGGCCATAATTGCATTGCACTCCCAGTATTCTGATGACCAATGATCAACTTCTAATGAAGCCAGTATGACCACTTGAGGATTCATTGTGAATGTAAGTAATAGGAGGGAGGAGGCTTTCGTAGTGAGTTTCATCGGAATTAAAAATTCATCTATATGAAAAAGTATTCTAATGGAATCTATATTAAAAGCTTGAAATAGAGTGAAATATAATTATGAGGAACATAAGGAAATGGAGAAAAAAAATGTTAATATTGTGAAGAAAGAAAAACAAGAAAAGGTAGAAAATATAAGTAATTGGAAAAGTTACCAAGTGTGGGTAGAAGAAATGTGCATCTTATTCCTTTTGTACTATTCACCTTCTTCATCATTGAAGATCATTACTTTATTACCATTGATTTTAATCTTGATGTAAAATTTTGAAAGGCCCTTCTTAATAGGTCTAGATTATAGATGACACTTAATAAATTTCAAATTCAAAATATAAAAATCATTTAAAACATAGACATAATGATGATTATCTAGTTTTGACCCAACCTCATATAAATGAAACCATCTCAAATCTAGATATGTGGAACACAAAGACGGATCAATTCGTAATGTGCAAACCTTTCTTTTGCATCTATTAACTGGGATGGTCCTAATTAGATATAATCTAGTTGAATGCAGTTCTAAGTGTCATTTTGAGCTCATTTTTTTCATAGATTTTCCAGATACATACAAGCTATACGAACATAATTCCAAGTATTATTTTGAGCTCATTTTCTTCATATATTTAGAGGAAGAACCAACAATGGAGGATCATACAAGATGTGTGTAGATAGCTCTTGATTGTATACCATCATATATCCATATTAACCCCAGATCTATCAAGCATCCAGAGGGATCAAATATCTCGAGGTGAAAACCTTTCTTAGAGTGTAAAACTTGAGGGAAGGTTAACGGTTTTCACCTCGAGATATTTGATCCCTCTGGGTGCTTGATAGATCCGAGGTTAAGATGGATTTATGTTGATTCCATTCATGGGCAATCACACAAAATTTGTAGATAAATAACAATATATGTATATATATGTCAAAGATTAATCTGATCATTTGAAATTTATTCAGTTACATCAGTTTGTTGAGAATATAGAGAGTATGAATCAAAAGTATAGTGAATAATTTACATGAGGAATATGATAAATATAAAAAGTAACAATTTATAATGATGAAAAATGTGATAATAATAGGATATAGTAAATTACAAATATTTACATAGTGATCAACCTCATTCCCATAACTTTCAAAACCATCACTTTCAACGTGACCTACGCCTTCCGCGGGTGGATGTGACCAAATTTGATGGCTCAGACCCCACTGGTTGGGTATCCCAAATGGAACATTATTTATCTTTATATGGCATTAAAAATGACTTGGCCAAACTTCGGTATGGTGTTCTCCATCTAGATCAAGAATGTTGGCAATGGTGGCAATGGAGAAAAAGTTATCATCAAGGGTATATTGCTTGGACACACTTTGTGGTAGATATTTATGAATTATTTGACACTGACACCAACCATTTGGGCCATTTGAGAAATTTGAAACAATCAAGAACAGTGGAAGACTTTATAGCCACCTTTGAGTGCCTGGCTTTTCAGGCAAAGGGCATGTCTGATGCCTTTTTCCAAGAATTTTTTATCAGTGGCCTCAAGGATGAAATTCGGGCCCATGTCCTCATGGCTCGACCTCAGAGTTCGGTGGAGGCTACTAAAAGAGATAAAGAAGCACAACAGGTTATATCTTCTCAAAACTGGAAACCCTCCTTTATCCCTCTCCCTAAACCAATAAATCCCACTACTCCCTCCACTCCACTAAAGATCCAAAAATTGAATAGGGCTTAAATGGTTGAATGCCAACTCAAAGGCCTTTGTTATAATTGTGATGACAAATTTCCCGAGCCACAAGTGTAAGGAACAAAAGTTGTTTATGGCCATCTCCAAGGATATTTTAGAAGTGGATATTGAAACTCCCCTTGTGTTTGAGTCACCTAAAACCCCCGACATAACCCCTCCCTCAGACCCTCCCGAAGTAGAACCAGTAATTTCCCTCAATGCTCTCACTGGATTCTCCACTTCCCAAACCCTCAAGCTAGTAAGTTACATCAAGCATCGAAAGGTAATCATTCTGGTTGATAGTGGAAGAACCAATAATTTTATTCATCCTCGCATTGCCCAAGAAACTCATTGCTACATCCATGCTGTCAATAATTTCCAAATCATGATTGCTAATGGTGGCTCCATGAAATGTGGAGGGCGTTGTGAAAATGTACGTCTCCAAATTGGTGACTACCGCCTGAAATCTCATATGTTTTCTATAGACATGGGCAGGTGTGACATTGTGTTGGGTGCAGATTAGCTAAGGACTTTGGGTCCCATTCTCATGGATTTTAAGGAATTAACCATGCAATTTGACCAGGAGGGCCACCAATATAAGTTCCAAGGAATCATCGTTGGTTGACCTGAGATCATTAGTTCCCATCACATGGAAAAGGTGCTAAAAAAGGGTCATTCTAGTGTTATTGCTCAACTCCATGCCATCTAAGCAACAAAAACACCCTTGGTGCCAAGACCTCCGAGCCATCCTTTCTAAACATAAAGTGGTCTTTTCCACTCCCTAGGGACTCCCTCCTTCACATGGTGTTCATGATCATTCCATTCCCCTTGTACCCAAAATAATTCCTCCCAATATCCGTCCGTATCGTCACCCCTTTTCCCAAAAAAATGAAATTGAGAAAATGGTCCAGGAACTCCTTAATGCATGTGTTATCCTCCCTAGTACGAGCCCCTACTCTTCTCCTGTGTTCATGGTCTTGAATAAATAAGGATCTTGTCAAATGTGTCCTGACTTCCGTGCCCTCAACAAAATTACCATTAAAGACAAATTTCCCATTCTTGTCATTGATGACCTCCTGGATGAACTGAGTGGTGCCCAATTATTTACTAAACTTGATCTTCATTCGGGCTACCACCAGATACATATGAAAGAGGCAGACATTCCCAAGACTGCCTTTAGAACTCATGAGGTCCACTATGCATTTTTGGTCATGCCCTTTGGCTTATGTAATGCCCCCTCCACCTTCCAAAGCCTCATGAATCAGGTCTTTCATCCTTTTCTCCGTCATTTTGTCTTAGTTTTATTTGATGATATCCTCATCTATAGAAAGACATGGACTGAACATATTGCTCATGTGGATCGAGTTCTCCATCTACTCTCTCAGCACCAAATTTTCCTGAAACAGTCTAAGTGTGATTTTGGCACCTCAGAAGTAGAGTACTTGGGTCATGTGGTTGGCAAGGATGACATCAGGGTGGATCCTAAAAATATTGAAGCTATGCAAGAATGGACTCACCCAAAGACTCTCAAAATCTTGCATGGATTTCTGGGCTTAACAGGTTATTATTGCAAGTTTGTTAAGAATTATAGAAATATTGCAACACCTCTCACTGCTCTCCTAAAAACGAACTCTTTCACTTAGACTCCACCTGCTTCTCAAGCTTTTCAAACCTTGAAGATGGCCATGTGCACCACTCCAGTCCTGGCCCTTCTTGATTTCACAAAGACCTTTGTCTTGGAATGTGATGCTTCAGGGAAAGGAATTTGTGTTGTCCTTATGCAAGAGGGTTGGCCTTTGGCCTTTACCAACAAGCAACTATCTGAAAGATATCTGGGAAAATCTATCTATGAAAAGAAAATTTTGGCTATTCGGCATGTCGTTGATTTGTGGCATTCTTATATATTGGGGAAACACTTCCATATTAAGACAGACCATCAAAGCCTCAAGTATTTTTTGGAACAACGCATTTCCTCCCAGAAGCAACAAAAATGGGTAACTAAGCTATTTGGCTATGATTATGAGATAATTTACAGGAAAGGAAAAGAAAATGTGGTTGCAAATGCACTTTCCCACAAATATGAAGATGAAAGATTCCATTTTTCTCTTTCCTTCATTGTACCATATTGGCTCCAAGTTGTTCGCCAGGAATGGCTACAAGATCCCAAACGTTTGCATCTAATCCAACAATTGGAGTCGAATGCTCCAAATTCCCTGGGGTAATCTTGGCTCCATGATGAGATTTGATACAAAGGTTGTTTGTATTTAAGTAAACAATCAAAGATTAAATCCATGATACTTTTTGAGCTTCATGCTACACTGACAGTGGGGCACTTTGGGTTCACCAAAACCTATGACAGGGTCAAACATCCTTTTTTCTGGGATGGTATGAAATAGGACATTCGTAATATTGTCATCGAATGTGATGTGTGTCAACGCAACAAGGGAGAAATAGTCAAATCTCTGGTCACACTACAACCTCTCCCGATTCCACCTTCTATTTGGAAGGACATCTCTATGGATTTTATTACAGGCTTACCCAAATCGGGAAATAAATCAGTCATCATGGTGGTTGTTGATTGCCTTTCCAAGTATGCTCATTTATTTGCTCTTCAACACCTATTTACAACATCCATGGTGGCTCAAATTTTCATGGATCAGGTCTTCAAGCTCCATGGCATGCCACACTCTATTGTTTCTGTTCGTGACCCAACTTTCACAAGAAATTTTTGGCAAGAACTGTTCAAGCTACAAGGCACCCAATTGCATCTCAGTACATCTTATCATCCCTAGACTTATGGTCAAACAGAAGTTGTCAACAAGTGTTTGGAAAAATATTTGAGGTGTTTTTCCTCGGAAAAGAAAAATCAGTGGGCTCAATGGTTACCCCTAGATAAATGGTGGTACAACACTTCATACCATATAACTACATGCATGAATCCTTTTGAAGTGGTATATGGATAGAAGCCACCTTCAATTCTCTCATACTTACCTGGTGTCTCGAAGGTCCAAGCGATTGACAAAACACATATAGTTCGAGAGGCTATTCTTCATACCCTCAAAGAGAATTTGGTCATGGCACAAAATCGCATGAAGCAACAAGCAGATCAAGGTCGCTCTAAATGTCTATTTGAAGAAGGGGATCAAGTGTTTCTTCGCCTACAAACTTACAAGAAGAAGTCCCTCAAGGCCGAGCATTGTCAGAAGCTTCACCCAAATTTTATGGTCCTTATATAGTTCTTAAGCATGTGGGACATGTTTCCTATCAGTTATCTTTGCCCAATCATTCGAAGCTACATCCTGTTTTTCATGTCTCCTGCTTAAAGAAGGTGATCAGAACTAAGTGCCAAATTCAAACCAACCTTCCCAAGTTAGCCAAATAAGGATCCATTTGGCTACAACCACAAGTAGTGTTGGACTAGTGTGAGTGTTTCCTGCATCAGAGAACCATCAAGGAAGTGTTAATCCAGTGGAAAGATACAACTCTAGCAGATGTCACTTGGGAACCAACTACCATTCTACAACAATTTCCACAACTCAAGCCTTGAGGACAAGGTTGTTTCTAAGGGGGAGGACATGTTAGGTTCCTAACCTGCACATAGGTAGAACAATATATTTGGATGTAATAAAGGTCAATATTAATAAGGCCTTGTAATAAAATAGAATAAGTCGAATGTAAGAAGACCTAATAGAAGCTTTCGCTTCTAGACGGATCTTCCTATAGATGCTTCTTTTGATAGACATATTTGGTATAAATAGGAGTTGAGGGTATGAGAACCCTAGCTTGGAGATTATTGTAATAGAGCTCTACTCGACTAGAGGCCCGTGAACATTTCTCTCATAATCAAAGTGTTATTTCTATTGTTATTCGTATGTCATTTCAATGTTATTGTGGTGATTATTCTAGTTATATTGTTGTTATTCTGCCATTTCTAGCATTTTATTTCTATTCTGCATACTTTTTATATCTGGTATATTAAAATATTTCTAAGAAGCACCGAGTGATGACATGTTCATAAATTCCATTTCAGTTTGGATGTATCTGTGTAGAGCCCCACGATATTTCATAACCAAATATCGTTCAAAGTCTTTGATACCCAGCTTGGTGTGCAAGGTATGGAAGGTATTGGTGAACTCTGGAACTGCTTGGCCCCTCTCTTGCCATAGTGTGTTCCATCTCATATATTGGTCCTCATAGTTTCCAACAGGGTAATACTATTCCTTTACCACATCCACAAAACAATACCAAGTGGGATCGACCCCATATATTCCAGACTCTTCTATGGAACTTTGCTCCCAATAAGTGTTAAGTACCTGAATAGATCTAAAAGTATAATCACCAAAAATATCGAATACACAATAGATCCACCAAGCAAGATAGAAGAAACCACACTTTATTATTACCAAACCCTTGAGGTAGGGAAACACCATACAATAGATCATATTATGGAAGGGATCATCTCTTGTTCACTTGCCTCTTCGAGGGGGCATCCTCCTATTGAGCTACCGCTCCAAATACAATATTTCTCTTCATGTCCCATTACATTGCTTGAACCTATTTATATAGTGCTACCATCACCTAAGAACATTTTAGAGGATAAATCTTCTAGAAGTAGAACCTTCTAAGAAGTCCTCTTACATTTATTATATCTAACTACCCATTTATTATATCTTACTACCATAGTGGGACTTATTTAATAATATAGTGGACCTAGTCCACCTTACATTGAATGGCCTCCACTATTATTACTATGGGCCCTCTGGGCCCCCCCACTACCTCTCTAGATACCTTACATACAACCATCTAAATCTAGCAAAATATCTGCAAAATTGACATTAAAATCTAGCTAAATATTTCCAACTTTGCTTGTGACAATTCACTATCAATTTGCCTAGTCAAAGTCACTTTTTCTTTTCTTTTTCAAGCAATTTCAAGGCATGAATATTGTGGATATTATAAGATATTAATTGTTGTTATAAATTGTTGAATTTATGAAAATTCATAATCATCTAGATTATTTTATGAATGTTTATTGTCTTATGAAGTACTAACAATCATTTGGTACTTGGAAAGTGTCATGTTTTCCTTGTTGTCTTGTTCTATGCAAATAAACAATAATATAAATTTGCTTCATCCTTTGAGACATAAAAGAAACCTTTGATTTGAGTGATCTATGAGGGGGGGAGGATTTCCTTTTGATTACTTTCCTTAGCCTTCTCAAACCCCCCTGGTCACCAGTGATGTCTCCCCTGGGGTAGTCTTGACCTACTCCTAAATAGAAAGGGATCTCCTATTAAGGTGACAGTGATAGGTTATTCCGAGTTACACCAATTTTGTATCCACTTTACTTGGGATTTTGGGCAAGTACAAATTGTGCAATAAAATTTTTGTTCCATTGTCGGGGAGCAATGAATCAATTTTCCTCAAGATGACACTTTTTCGGTAAGCCTTTTCTCAAAAAATATTTATCTTACAAAGATTACATGGTGACTCCACTAAGGTTGATCCCCTCATCCCTTTGATATTTTCATGAAAATTATCTGGCGACTCCACAAAGCTCAGGGAGGTATACCAACCCTCCCAAGTCCTTTAGAAGAAAACCTCCCCAAAACTCTCCTCTAGTGAAATCATTGTTCCGAGGAAATATTCCTTTAAACACGATGTCTAGCACACATACTGAAACTATTAATCCAAACCAAGATAATATCTAGAAACAATGTCCATCCAAGCTCTTCAAACTATTAGACATGACAAACATATTAGGATACCCTAGGCAAATGCCCCCTAAGTATGAGAAATAATTACCTAAATTCACTGGTAATGATCTATCCAGTTCTGAGGATCATATGAGCAACTTTTGGGCCTTCTTTCAGATTCATCCCATCAATTATGATGCTGAATATTTATCTATGAAATTTTTTCCTACTACCCTCCATGATGGTGCTAGACGATGGTACAATGTTCTCCCTGATGCTTGTATTAAAACCATGGATAAGTTAGAGGAAGTATTCCTCAAATGATAGAGTGTCAAGGAAGAACCCAACATGTTATTGATAAGGATGAATAACATCACAAAATAAGAGAATGAAACTATTAGGGAATTTCATGATAAATTTGAAAACTTAGTACAAAAGATCCCAGTGAGTTATCATCCTTCAGATGATTTCCTTCTCTTTCTTTACACCAAATCCTTTACAAGATAGATGGGCTTTCTCCTTAGAGATAAATCCCCTAAAACAATCCAAGAGGCCCAAGAGGTAGCTACAAGGATTGAAGACAATCTATCATCATCCAGAGTTGATCCTTTCTCTACCCGAAGAGTCAAAATAGACGCTAAACATAAGATAGTCCATAATGATGAACCTACTTCACATATTAGTGCTAGCTTAGCAAAGCTACAGTTGACTGTATATGGCATGGTAAAAACTCAAGACTTAATGATGAATAGGATTTTGAAATTGATCCAAGTGGATATATTTGGCCACCCACCTATTCCATGAGCTCAAAAAACAGTTTCCCATCTTGGCAGTTTTTTGACCGTTTTTCGGGTTCCAAACATCCGAGGTCATTTTGAGGCCCTAAACGATGATTTTTGGGGATTTGGGTCCCAAGTAAATGTTGAAACCATTAACTTGGGCCAATAAAAAATCATTCTTCTCAGTTCTAAATTTCCAATGGTGTATCGAGCATCCCAAATGGAGATCGTATGCAAAAATTACACCCCCAGGAAGTTGACGTATCAACTACCCCCATCGGGGCCCGCAAACCTTTTGGATTTTCATCTTTCAGATTTAGGGTTTTGGATTTTACTTATGTTAAAAAGGTATTTGGATCCTAATTGTTACAATCATCTTATTGTGATATGAGTAGCCATCACATATCTTCTCAAAGATAAGATGCCACCATTCTAGCGAGTCTTTCACTCTATATCTTTACAGTCTTTGTACATTTTCGCTCATTAATAGAAAATTATGTATTACTGTATCTTTGTGTTTATGGTTGCATATATGATACATTTATGTTATATTATTGGATACCTGAGATATCTTTGTACATTTATTTATTATATCTTCGCTCTTATTTTGTGTCAAAAATAACCCATATCAGTGGTATCAGAGTAGGCTTCTCTTTATTGTTTTTTTTAGCGCATGTCCCGGATGAGGTCTGAGTATAGAAAGTTGGGTCTCGATCTTGTCTCTCTTGAATAAAATCGCTCTTGCACACCCAAGAAACCATCCATGGTGGAAGAAAATAAAAATGACGGAGTAGATGATTCTATCAATTTGTTTCTTGAGCAAGCTCTCACGCGATAGAGGGACAAAATGATGGAGAGTTTTTCCCACATCCTTCAACGTCTTCCGATAGCAATAGGTTCATATTCATAAAACAACCACTTTGGAATAACCTCTCCTTTCAAGGTACAGGTTAATTTGGATATTCCCATATTTGAAGGTCATATAGATGCGGATGCCCTAGACAAATGGTCAAATCTGCTAGAAGATTATTTTTTTGTTCACCATTTTTCCGATAGGGAAAATATCACCTTCGCACTCCTTAAATATCTCCCCCATGTCAAACATTGGTAGGAAANGAGGCCATTCAATGTAAGGTGGACTAGGTCCACTATATTATTAAATAAGGCCCACTATGGTAGTTAGATATAATAAATGGGTATTTAGATATAATAAATGTAAGAGGACTTCTTAGAAGGTTCTACTTCTAGAAGATTCTCCCTCTAGAATGTTTTTAGGTGATGGTAGCATTATATAAATAGGTTCAAGAAATGTAATGGGACGTGAAGAGAAATATTGTATTTGGAGAGGTAGCTCAATAGGAGGATGCCCCCTTGAAGAGGCAAGTGAATAGGAGAGGATCCCTTCCATAATAGGATCCATTGTATGGTGTTTTCCTACCTCAAGGGTTTGGTAATAGTAAAGTGTGGTTTCTTCTATATTGCTTGGTGGATATATTGTGTATTCGATATTTTTGGTGATTATATTTTTAGATCTATTCACGTACATAACAAGTGGTATCGGAGAACTTTCCTTGGCAAACATTGTGGGCAAATAAATTTTATTTTTGCAGTTTTTTTTTTTCAGAGAAGAAAAAATAGGGCCGCGACATTCCATAATTTTTTGGTATATTTTTGTGAAAACTTTGTAGAAATAGGTTGTATATCTGATTTTCTCTCAGAAAAACACCCAAGTTAAAAAAACAAATTGTCTGAAACGAAGTTCGGGAAGTCAAGATATTGAAGTTTTAAAATCTGCAATTTTCAGGGTTTTTTCCGCGGACGACGACATGATTGTTTTTATTTATGTAGTAGCTAGATGCCGAATTTGCCCCAAAAAATTACATATCTGAGTTCCTCTCGCAATTTTACCCAATTAAAAAAAAAAACAACCGAAACAGAGTCCGGGAAGTGAAGTTATGAGCATTTTAAATTCAGCAGTTTTTTAGGGTTTTTCCAGAAAAAACCGCGATTTTCTGTCGTAACTTATTGGTCTATTTTTTGGGTTTTTTCATGATGGTTGTGGGACCGAAGAGTTCATAGGGTGCTCAGATGGCTATTTCTTCTCAAACCCTCAAATAAATTCTACATATTATTGAAGCATTCAAAGCCCAATTGTTTGACACATTGAATGATAAATTTGATGGCCTCAATGATAGTTTTCATAGTATTCAAGATTCATTGGATAACATGCAAAAGAGATTTCTTATGGCAGACCCCAGGGATGAATATAATCAAGAAATATATGGTTGGTATGATTTTGAGGCCGATTGGAATGATTGGTATATCGATAGTTGTCATTTATGGGATGACAACCACTTTCATATTTTATTTGATAACTCTACTCCACCTTCTGTACAGAACATCAATGTCCCACATCAGGAGCTAGTTACCAGTGTCTAGCCTGCATATTTTGCAATGGTTTTGTTCCTTCCATATTCATCTTTGGTCAACTCCAACTACGTGGATGGATATTCTTATTTGGATCCACATGATAGGTGTCAGTATTTGGAGCATCATTTTCAATTGGTTAATGGGTGTTGATATCTTCCATGTGGAGTTCACATGAGCACTTGGACATGGGACCCTGGTTTACAATGGTGGTTGGACTACTTCAGCATGGTGGTTTCCATTTCTCAATGGGACCCTCCTTCTCTAGTATGATTCATCACTATGGTCCACACTTATCCATGGGGCCCTAGTATATTGTTGTACATCAAGTGTTGAGGACAACACTTTCATAAGGGAGATGGAATGTAAGGTAGCTAGAGAGGTAGTGGTGGGGGGCAGAGGGCCCATAGTGATAATAGTGGAAGCCATTCAATGTAAGGTGGACTAGGTCCACTATATTATTAAATAAGGCCCACTATGTTAGTTAGATATAATAAATGTAAGAGGACTTCTTAGAAGGTTCTACTTCTAGAAGATTCCTCCTCTAGAATGTTCTTAGGTGATGGTAG
>ML799397.1:460818-476069 GCA_009831015.1 Picea engelmannii
GAGCAGTAGCTCAATAGGAGGATGCCCCCTCGAAGAGGCAAGTGAACAGGAGAGGATCCCTTCCATAATAGGATCCATTGTATGGTGTTGCCCTACCTCAAGGGTTTGGTAATAATAAAGTGTGGTTTCTTCTATCTTTCTTGGTAGATATATTGTGTATTCGATATTTTTGGTGATTATATTTTTAGATCTATTCAAGTACTTAACACTGTAGCTATCTTTTGCAACAACAGGAAATTTAAATGGTCAAAAGTGAAGAAAAACACACACAAAACTAGGACTTACCTAGTAGATTCACTAGCAATTATCAAAATTGAATGTTTTTCTATAGTGGAAAGTTATCTTAGGAGTTTGTCTAATTTAGGGTTAGAAAATATTAGTAAAGGGTTCAAGGATAAGATTATAAGTGTTTGTTTGATCAATCACCACTTGTAAGAAGGTAGTCTAGTTCCTTTCTAGGGTAAATGGAGTCATTAATGGAAGAAGAAAATCTTAAAGTAATGATATCAATGATAATGATATGTTAAAGGGGTGGAGAGGATAAGAAAGGTGTTGGTATCCTAAGGCATCAAAAATCGACTTCCAAGAGAAAATTGCTAGAAAGTAACAAGGGTTAGGCCCCAGTGATTTCATCTTTCCTTGAACAAAATGTAATAAAATATGCAATTGGGAAATGAAATTAGGGTTACTAGAATGATACAATGGTAAGACTCTAGTATCTACTTCAACATTAGGTGTCTTCCAAGAAATTTTAACAAATGGAAGATTATAGGGAAAAATATAGTAACATATATCTTTACCCTAGGTTTTAAAGCTAGGAATTTCATAATATTATACATGAAACAAGTAAAATGACCATAAGGATTAATTCACAATAAATAAATGCAGATTTTACACTTACTTCACTAAGAATAATCAAGCAAATCACCCTAGTTGAAGATCCACCACAAGAATATAGTCAAAATGCACCAAAAATTTCCTCCTTGAAGAAGTGCACACCACTAGTTTCAACCAAGAACACTTAAGGAAGGCCAAATTTCAGACCTACACTTGAGTGATGAATCAATTATAAAAAAATACAAGATTTAATCTCTTATTTGTACAATGACAATGACTGTTAATTGTATTTTAGGTCACAAAAGGCCGACATGGCCAGTTTACATCAAAAATCGAGCTTTTACATAAAATTATCAATTAAAACCCTAATTTGACTTTAGGGATGACGTCATTCCCCTCTTAGGGTGACATTAGGCCCCATGATGGAATCCTAGGCCTCAAATTTTAAATGTTAGGCCTCAAAATGCCTCAAAAGTTTCTGCACGCGCCAACTAGCACCAGAACATCCTCATGCCAAACCCTAACTGATGATGTCAAGGATCAATATGATGGAATCAAGGACCTTCAAGGGAAAATTTCATGGTGGAAGGGAAAGACCCCCCTGGGTATAGACATTCCAGAGTGTCTCGGGGGAAACATCCTTCTTCTTTCCTGGTTCCATCCTCTAGTGTCTCTCTTCTCTTCGTTGGGGTCAAAACATCCATTTGGTGGGATTTTAGCCCCATGGAGGTCCGAGCTAATCATCTCCCCATATGTACCTATCCACCGGGCATGGTCCTGTAGCAACAACGAGTATGCCCTCCATGGGATCATAAGTCATAGGAATCATAGCAATGTCAATCACATCCAATAATCAAATTACCCAAACATGTGCATCAAACCCCATTTACCCAGAAGAATTATCAAATACGTTATGCAGCTTAATAACCAAGTTTGGAGAGGGTCTCAAGATGTCCTATTGCACTAATCCTCCTCATTTTTAGGGTGTTCCCCAGTTGAAGTGTGATCTAGGTCATGTCAGTGTATGAAATGGTGTAGGTGAACATTTGGGCAAGGGGTGCAGTGATAACAGGGAAATGTAGGTCTTGCCTATGGGTGCCTCTATAGAGGGAGAGCTACACCTTGTTATGGATGCCATTTTTTACTAGCCCATTCAATTCCTTTATTCTTTGTCTTATTTCTTTTTCTTTTCAAGAGAATATCTAGGGGACAATGTCCTAGCGTGGTGACTAATGGTGATAGGGTTACCCACAAGCACTTCACGGAAATGAGAAGTATGGTTCATGATGAGACCTCATTTCTCTTGTTTATGCCACCAAGAGCCACTACCCTGGTTTGGTGACCATATAGATGGTAGTGTCACATTTTTTCATGCCCATCGACCTAATAGGTTGGCTCTTGAGGAGACCTTCTATCCACCAACTAGATCTTAAGTTTTATTTTATTTTACAGGTCCCCTTTTCTTGCTAAGAAGCCATTGATTTCTTTCTCGAGAATCCTTGGGTGAAGCATCTCAAGGTTTCATTTTGGATTTTAACTTTTTCCAGCTAATTATACCCTCTGGGCCTTTATCCCTGTTTGCACCCAATTCATCACCTTGTGAGAAAATCAAGGGTGCTAACATGCCCAGTTGGGTCTTGCTGAGCATGACAACTGTAGAGGAAAGAGTTAGAGAAAACAAAACAAAACTATAAGCAAGAATTAAATTAAAACAAACTAAAACTATGAGCATATGGATAAAGAAATAACAAAGACAAAAAGACCAATATCACCAATGTTTTTAGGTTGATCAATTGATGAAATCAAAGCACAATGAATAAATGGGACTATGAGTCCCTTATTTCTCCAATGGAAGGCTCTTAAGGCCCTCACAAACTTGCTCTCCTTACAATAAGAAAATGAGAATGATGGTGAAAGAACTCCTAGCACATCAACTCAATGGAGAGGTGGATAGCTCAATGAAATGGTGCTAATGTGTTATTGCCAAGGAGTGAGTCCTTAAAACAATCTAAGCAGCATAACATTACATGGAATTCCTTGAGAAAATGATGTTTCTTCATGGATTTTTATAGCATAGCATTGGGTGATTATGTAACTCCTTTGAAGTGTGAAAAGGGGCTCTTTAGGGCTTCATTAGGTCTTTGACCAGCCTACCATGTGGATTCAACTCAGATTTGAGGGTCAAAGCGGCTTGGGAGCTGATACATTAGTGGTTGGGAGGCCGACCAATTCATTAAATGCGTCGTTTAGTAGGTGCACAGGTTTTTGCGCTAACAGTTGCGCATCATGCGCGTATGAGGGCATGGTACGTTTCTGTCATGCGCATGTGCGCGCGCACCAATCTCCTATAAAGCGCCCTTCAATTTTTGGTTACTTTGTATAGTTTTTGACCCTTTTGCAATGCTGTGAAATTAATTCAGTGCCATGAATGACTTCATTACTGTTTGACGATGCTGAGTTCTTGTCGCCATGTGCAGACGAAATTTTAGTGATAACAGATGCCCCCTGATGGATGAGGTTAGGAGCATATGTATAGCCGAAATCCAACAATGTTTCTTCTACTGAGAATGTTGTTGTAAGAGAGAGAAATAGTGGGACCATGTAGAGCAATCCTTTGGAGAAGAAAGGAACCGGTAGAACCTGACCTTCCATAAGGTGCGTAACAATATACAACTATGTACAAACGAGGCGGGCATGCCCCATGCTCGTGTTATGTAACTCTGAAAAAAGATGATGGAAGTGTTGGTGTAGATAACTGCAGCGCCCTCGGGGGCAGGGATGATAAAGTCAGAAGATAATTCTGCAAAGGAATATACTCTGAACAATAGGCAATGAGCACGGTAATAAGCAGCGACGATGATGTGGTCATTGATAGCCCTACCCGGTTCAGAGGTCTTCAACAAATGATAAAAAGAACTGCAATAGTCACAAAGTAAGACCCACCATAACATGAGAAAGCATTGGCGTCGAATGTGATGGGGGCCAATGATAGCAAGGAGCAATGGTGTTTCACCCTGTGCCGTCCGAGATCTCTCATTAAATGGAGAATGAGAATCAAGATACTGTCGCCCTTCTGGAAAAAATGTGTTGTTGTCGACAAAAGGGGAACGTGACTCCTAGAAGCAAAAGGCTTCATAGAATCTACTGAGGTGAGGAAGTGGTAGAGGTACATGGACGAAGTCAAAAAGTGGGGAGACTCAAGATTGCCCTTGGTTGGAGGGTGTAGGATATAATGAGTGGCCGTAACCGTGTGACAAGGTCGAGTGTCAGGGGTACACCAAGACCGAGGATAAGTTGTGCCAGAGGTGGGACAAGGTAAAAAAATTCAGAGGGTATAGGTAAGTGACCTGTGGAGTACTCTGAAGATATGGACGATTCCGGCAAGGATAGATGAGAAGCAATGCTCCAACCAAGGGTGACATGGGTTGCGGGTGGCCAAAAGGAAGCAAGTCGCCAACGGTGACGACAAAAGAAAATGCAACGAATGTAAATAAAGGCGTTTGTACAATAAATAACGAATAAGTTGTTGGGGCGAAATGTACAAATACAGAAACAGGTGCCCCAGTGTGCAATGAATGCCCCAAGGAGGGAAAAAATTTCTTGGAAAACTGATGAAGGGTGGGGGCCCCATTGGTGAGTTTCTGTATGAGGTAGATGAGATGAATATAGGTTTGCAGATGGGAAAACTGATGGTGGATGAAATGGAGGGTTCATGATCCTGCGGAGGTGCAGGTAAAAAGAATAGAACCATAAAGAGATGATCTGGGAGTCCATATGGGAAGCTAGCAAAATGAGGAGAAGGATTATGTGGTTGATTCACAACATGATGAAATACTATCGGGACTCCCATCCCTAAAGGGTAATGAAGAACAACATGAGCGTCAAAAGTGCCAAAAGGTGCTATGAATGGGACAACTCATGTGGGTAAGAAAGCTACCGGGTAACAGTACCGTAGATGCAAATGGAGGTGTGAGTACTGCAGAGCCAGGAATGAGGATCCTAAAGGAAAATATCAGAGGGTGTGACTGGAAATGTAAATGCAATACAATGGGAGAAACTACATGCCAGTGTTGAATATATACCTGAAGGGATGATGTTGATGACCGATGAGCCAGTACCTGCGCACATAACAACCAAATACCTGAAGTGAACAATATCTGCCGAGAATCAAAGATATGAGCATGTATTAGATAAATGTGACAATGCGTGTGCGTACCTAACCATGGTATGAAAAAAGGTGCCCTGGGGGCTTGGGGTGAAAAGTGACCCAAGGACATCTATGATGTAGGTGGTGGGATGTTGATCCCGTGGTTGAAGACGGTTTGAAAAATGGATACCTTGGACTCCCAGAATGGTGAGTGGAAGCTTGGCAAAAGGGCTATATATAGTTGTAGGGCCCACATTGCCACCTCATTTGTACCTGCTGCAGTAGTGACTGGACGAGCATATTTCAGAGGATATTTGGAGATTCGGGGAGGACGAGGCATCCGATCGACGTTCTGCGAGTATCAGGTTAGTGGTCTGATCATCCTGCATGGAAATAGGTTTTCATTTTTGGGCAGGGCTGGTACGGGGGGCCGTACCGAGGTAATTAGGGGAATTTGTCTGGGGTGTGGGCCCACATGCATGGGTGATTCGGTGGAAGGCATGCATACGTGTTCTCCTGTCCACCGATTATACGTGCATGGGTGTGCGAGAGAGGGAATTTAAGGCGCGCCTGTGAGTTGAACAGGAGCACATAAGTGCACGCCTGTGGGTTGGACAGATGTGCACGTGTGCGCGCCTCTATGATGAACAGGCGCACTCAGCAGTGTGCCTGTGCAGTGAATAGGCGCGCATATATGCACGCCTGTATAGTGAACAGGCGCGCATGTAGGCGCGCCTGCGGGTGAAAAAACCCGCGCCTTTGAGGCAAGTTTTTAAGGGTAGAAAATGAGTCTGTTTGATGTTGTTGATGGGTATCTGAGTTGATATAGGACTCTGTGTTGATTGCAGGTTGCCAGCAGTGGCGATGGATGTGTGGTGGTGAGAGAGAGACTGGGCCCAGTTGTGAGAGGCTGTGGCCAATGCGGGGCCTGAGGTGCGAGCGACTTTAGCAACCTGTGGGTTGCTAAAGTTTTTTGAGTGCCCGTTGATACGGGCACAGGAGTATTTACTTCAGTTCCTGCTCCAGATGTGGAGTCCGAAGCTGCACTGCTTCCTCATGCGAGGAGAGTAGATCCCCTTCACTGCGGTGGAGGATGTATATTTTTTGACTGGGCTCCCCTTCCAGGGAATGCCTCTACTGGCAGAGCCTGTGCTGCCGAGGGATACTCCCCTTTCCACAATTGGCGTGTGATACTACTCAGGTCCAGACTTTATGTCAGGGACGGTGGTGAGCGTAAGTGCTATAGACTCCCTGGCTCATCGTTGCATAGCGGCGATGATCGTTCATGTATACGGGTCACTTGCGACCCAACGGATTAGTGGTGGCCAGCTGTTGGTGCTGGAGAGGGTGGTGGTGGGCCGTGAGCGGTTCGCATGGGGGCTGACGCTACATGCACGGATGATCGCACAGTTGGACCGTTGTCGGTCCACAGGTGCTGGGGAGTTTTCATTTGGCTCGATCCTGGTAGCCTGGTTTTTGGAGAGGGTGTCGATGTTGCGCCTGAGGGTTCTGCTAGAGATGCCAGGGGCAGGAGAGCCGCGCTTGAGGCGGTGGTCTTCACTTTTGGTTTTCCATGGTGGTGGTGAAGGTGGCCATTACTTTTCAGCACAAGCGACACAGATATGGTGACAGATGTCGCAGGTAGTACTTCGGTACCCTTATGCTGGGGTCGACTTCCGGGGGGAACCGGACATGGTGCTGCCTCCAGGGTAGGTTTTTGACCATCGAGGTACATTTTAGCATTTGTGCATGTTTTTGATCTTATGTCATTTTTGAGATATCAGTCCATATGTATGTGATATAGATGCTGATACGCTTTGGTTTTTGTTGTTTTGTGTGTGTGCAGATGTGGCACCTCGCGGATGTGAGGTGGAGATGCCGAGAGTGTTGGCTCGTCGAGAGCCAGAGAGACTGCCACATGGAGAGAGACAGCGGCGGGATGATGCCATGGGGCGACCAGCAGAGCCCGAGAGGGCAGCGAGGAGGCATTGGTTCGACGATCCTGGTGCAGGGCCATCACATGCTCCTTCGGCGGCATCCAAAGTAGACTTTGATGATATACGCCGTCGTCTGGAGACGGTGTTGTAGGACGTGCCTGAGGGCATGTGGACACGTATCCAGAATGAGAGCTTCCTGGAGTAGTGCATGGGGGTGCCGCCACCATGGTGGGCCATAGTGCGGCGAGCAACAATGCTGGCTGTGATGACTGGTGGACACCTGCCACCAGGGCAGGAGGGTCCTGTGGGTGGTCCTCCACCACCACCTAAGGCAGGTGGGGGTGGGCCACCACCTCCTCCTGAGGGAAGAGCAGGTGGGGGTGTGATAGAGTCCCCCTGATGTATGATGTATACCTTTTTGATTGTATATAGGCTGGTGAGCCGATTTTTGTACCGAGGTGCAGCACTGGCCTGTGGGCATATGTATTTTTTGTATGTAAACATTCAGATGGCCTGATAGGCATTTTATATATACATGAGTATACGTGTTTTGAGAGCCTGATGTTGTCTACATGTGTTGTTTTTTGATGATGATGATGTCTATTCTATCTATATGCTGTGACAGGATTTGTGAGATGTTTTATGTATGTGTAGCTTGATGTGATATATGCCAATCTAACACCATGTTAGCTATTTCATCTGTTGTTTGATTCAATTGTCTTGGAATATGTGTAAATGTAATGGAATCAAAATGTCGAGATAACAGTCTAACCTGCAGGTATTTGCGAAAGAGGCATGGATCGCGTACACGGTAAACATTGTTGAGCTGGAGAACGACTAGTTGAGAGTCGAGGAAGATGCTAAGGTGGTGAATATGATGACGCTGGGCATCGTCCAGGATGCCAATGACCGAAGTGTATTCGGCTTGGTTGTTGGTGGCTGGTCCCAAACAGATGCTGCTTGAATGTAGCATTTCATGTGAGGGGGTATATAGAGCCCAAGCCGTCGAAGCGATATTTTGTGTCCAATGGCTGGCGCCGTCGGTGTAACCAATGTGGTAGGCTAGTGGAGGAATAATCTATCAATAGCACAAAGGATATTTTAGACGAGAGGGTAGGAGAAAAAAAAAATTAAAAACACTAAAAAAGAAAAAATAACCTAAAGTAGAATGACTACTTCTAAGCATAAAATTTCTTGAGGTATAACCCATTGACGGGTTCCTTGAGTGAGAGGCCTTCGGGGGAGGCCAGGATGTATGTACCTTTAGTGAGGCAATGTTGGATGATGTAAGGGCCATGCCAAAGTGTTTCGAATTTTCCATGGCCAAAGGTATCATGGGCGATATCATAGGCTAGGACGAGGTCGCCTTCGCGAAATGATCGAAGGTTGACATGGTGATCGAAGGTAGCCTTGGATCATTTTTTAGCTGCCTCGTTGTTCTGTAAGGAAGATTGAAGATCTTCATCTAGAGACTCCAAGTTCAGCAAGCGCTGCTCCATTGGAGCAGTGTCAGGTAAAAGATCAATTGTGGTGCGTAGGGTGGGAATTTCGCACTCAATGGGAAGAGTTGCCTCGATCCCATGGAATAAATGAAATGGCGTGAAACCTGTAGCGGTCTTTACTGCCGTTCGATAATACCATAGCACGGAAAATAACATATGATGCCAATTGGTTTTATGTTTATTAACCATGCGTTGTAACATGGTCTTGAGGACTTTGTTCACTACCTCGACCTGTCCGTTTGACTGAGGGTAATATGGTGAGGCAAACTCGTGAGAGAAGCCTAACCGAGATGAGAGTTTGACGAAGATCTCATTCTCAAAGTGTTTCCCATGGTCAGAAATGAGTTGGAGTGGTACTCCGAACCGGGATATGACGTGGTTAAAGAAACAACGTGCTGCAGTGTCAGCGGTGTTGTTGAAAGTGGGCATAGCTTCGGCCCACTTGGTGAAGTAATCAACGGCGACAATAATGTATTTGTGACCATTGCTGGAGGGGGGATTACAAGTCATAAATTCGATGCCCCATTTACAAAAAGGGCCTATAGTAATAACAGGGTGAAGAAGAGCGGGGGGAGCTCGGGCTTTGTTGGCGTAGAGCTGACATTGCTCACAGCATGAATGAAATCCTGAAACAAGGTAGGCCAAAAGTAACCGGCTCGGATAATCTTTTGAGCCGTGGATATACCCGAAATATGGCCCCCACATGCACCGTTGTGGCAGTTTTTTAAGACTCTGTCAGCCTCGTCAATAGTCAGGAAACGACGAAGAATGGTGTCGACGCCCCACTGATATAGGATGTTGCCGATGAGGAGATAGCGGGGGGCCTGATGGTGAATACGCCGACGATCATCTCTTGATAGGTGATTACCGAATTTTTGAGTTTGTAGGTAGATGAGAAGGTTGCCATACCAAGGATCATCGGAAGCGATATAAAAGAGATGTTCATCAGGAAAGTTAGTGTTGACGGGGGCACTGGGTGTGTCAGAGGGGAGGGTCGTGACAAGTTCTACGAGAACGAGGGCCTTCTTACTCTTAGGTGTTGAGAACTAGAGGTCATACTCCTAAAGGATAACGATCCATTGAGTGAATTTTCCGTTAGCTTGTCGACGACTAAGCAAGTATTGCATAGGGTTGGAATCTGCGACGACTTTTGTGGTGCGAAGCAGAATGTAATGGCACAATTTCTGGACTGCGAGGACAACTGCAAGAGCAAGTTTCTCTTTGTGTTTGTACTTCAAGGGTAGTCCTGAGAGGTTTTTACTGACGTAGTAAATGACATGTTCACGATTGTCATCTCCGAGCTAGACGAGGATGTTGGCTACTGATACAACTGATGCTGATACGTAGAGGATGTAGTCACAATTGTAGTCAGGTGCACTAATCAAAGGTGCATTTGAAAGCGCTGCTTTAAGATTGTAAAATGACTATTGGGCGTAGTCATCCCAATGAAAAGGGATGTCGTGACGTAGTAAGTGAAGGAAACCATGTGCGCGTATGGCGTAATTAGGAACAAAGCGTCTAAGAAAGTTATCTTTGCCCTGTAGACTCTGAAGTTGTCATAAATTCTGAGGAGGTGGAATTTCGGTGATAGATTTGACTTTAAGGGGGTCGACGGTAGTGCCGCTTTGGGAAACAATAAAGCCGAGAAGGCACCCTGCAGTGATGTAAAACACACATTTGAGGGGATTCAAACGGATGTTGTATTGGCGACACCGTTGAAAGATGATGCGTAAATCATCGAGATGTTGGGTGTGTTTCTTGGATCGAGCTGTGAGGTCGTCCAAGTAGGCGAGGATGGTTGCAGTGAAATCATGAAAGATGTATGTCATCGCCCGCTGGAAGGTTGCGCCGACATTTTTTAAGCCGAAAGGCATGACATGATATGCAACAGTACCCCATGGGATAATGAATGCAGTTTTATACTGATCGGTTTGGTGGATTTGAATTTGATTATAGCCAGAGAATTCATCCATAAAGGAGAGAGCCTTATGTCCGGCGCAGTCGTCGATAATTTGATCGATGAAAGGCGTTGGAAAGTTGTCTTTCGGACATGCGTTATTGAGATCACGAAATTCTATGCAAACACGGATAGTGCCCTATTTTTTGTCGACGGGTACAGGGTTGGAAACCCATGAAGTGTAAGAGATGGGGTAAATAAACCCGGCCGTACATAATTTGTCAATTTTGACTTTGATAGCCGCGGCCTTGGATGGGTGTAGCGGTCGCTGTTTCTGGCGAACTGGTGTGATGTCAGGCCAGGTGTCGATGCGATGCTCGACAATATATGGGTCAAGGCCAGGCATTTCTGTGTATGACCAGGCGAAAATATCCCGATATTCCTGGAAGAGGGCTTTATATGCGACGATTTCCTGAGGAGTGCAAGCAGCTCCAATGATGATTTCTTAGACGATTCCATCTTTAATGGAAATGTTGATTTTGATGGTGGGGGAAATGTTGGCCATATTACCTTCTTCAAAGGTGCCGGGGGCAGGAATGGGATTGTTGAACCAATCGATAGGCTCGGATGGGAGAAAATATTTGGTTTCGACCGCGTAAATGGGGTTTTGGTTAGGAGTCATGAGGGATTACTGTGGAAGGAAGAGTGCACGATGATGTAGTGCATCTCAGGGAGAGTCTGGGCAGTGTAGCTCTTCGAGTATGTCCTCGTCGCATTGGAAACGTTGGGAATACAAGGGGTCGTGAAGAGTGATCTCAGTGATGGTGTGATTTCCCCCTGCTGGAGAAGCAAGGGGAGTGGTGTGAGCAGATGGTGAGGGTTCACTCGACATGAACCATATATTGAAGTACTGAGGAGTACCCGTGGTGGTTGGGTGGAAAGTCTTCGTAGGGGAATGAGCATGAGAGTTTGGGGGATTGCGAGGTAAATCCTCAGAGATGTCGTGTAAGAACCATGGAGGCATTGGGAGTGCCTCAGGTTCGGGAGAATTGATATGAATATCCTCAAGTGACGGGGTAATGTCAAGTATCGCCTCTGTAGGTTGGTGAAGCAGGGCCAATTGACGTCGCATGTATGCAAGGATCATTGGACACCAGTATGTAAAATGAGCTAATGAATCGCAGAGAGAGCAAGGGAATCTCATACGTTCATTGACTGAAGTGGTGACATAATGGATGTCAGTGATATTTGTTGTAGAGGACGTAGCAGGGTGTGGGTCGTTCTGAAAGTTCTGGCGTATAGCAGCTAATGTCTGCCAGAAACGTGGCAGTGTTGGGAAATGATGGGTGTAATGGCCATACTCGGAACAGATAGCACACATGAATTTGGTCCTAAACCCTTTACTACTGGAAGGTTGGGTCGTAGTAGGACTAGTAGTAGTGACGGGTGTTGTGGGAGTTGGATTGAGTGGAATCAAATTCCATAATTCCAGTAGTGATGGGACGTTGTTCGTTTGGTGACCCTCTTTCTCACATAGTGTGCACGGTGGTGAGATGCATGGAGGAAGTGGAGTTGTGGGCTCCTTCTTCTTTCTCCTGCCCCTAGCTGTAGCAGGGGGGGTAGGGAGTATGGGGGTAGTGGGGGTAAAGACGGGAATCGTCATGGGGAGGCCTTCCTGTGGGGGAAGGGATGGGCAAGGGACCATCTCAGGTGGATGTAAATACCACACTGGGATTGCTAACACCATATTGGGTAGTGTGAGCGTTGCGGCTACCTGGAAAGCTTCGATACCAGGTGGAGGGTAAAATAAGGGAATTTGAGTGAGGGGTTGGGGAACTGTCTCCCAAAGGGAACTATGCCTCTAAGGGGATGTGGATTCATGGACCATTGAGGTCGACGAGTGCGCAGGAGGCTCCGGTTGGAGTGGTTCTGCGACTATTGAGACGTCAGGAGTGACTGAAACCTCTTGAGGAGGAAGAGCATCCTCCGTGTGAGTTCCGTTAGATGAGATGATGCATACTTGATTAGGGGGAAGGAGTGGTGGTGCTCCATGGTACGTCCCTAACAAGGATGGATCTTTAAAAATCCCAGGACCCATCTCGACGAGTGGATATTCATCTTTGTTGGTATGGATGAGAGGAAGAATGTTATCGAGATTGGAAGATGGGCTAGGCTCATAATGTGAGACTTGGTCGATGGTCACAATCTTCCCGTTATGGGGGAACATGATTTTCCAAAAGACGGATGATGCCACTGCCTTCATAGCATACATGTAGCTACGTCCGAACAAGATATTGTAATCGAGCGGAGCATCGATAACTTTGATGTCAATGAGAATAGTTTTTCCCCCGAGTTCCACGGGGACATTTTGGAAGAGCCCTGCAGGAGATGATGGTCATCCATCGTAAGCTCGTAATGTGATGGCGGAGGGTATGAGTTCTGGGGAACCAAGTTTCTGCCACACTATTTTGGACATGATGCATGTAGATGCACCTTCATCGATGATACACCGATGAACGGTGATGTTCCGTATTCTTACTGGTATTTGAATAGCGACCAAGGGGGGCAGATGAGGTTCACTGTTATCAAGATCAAAGGTGATGAGTCGAGTATCTACAGGGTCAACTTACCCCAAGGAGAAAAGTAGATATTTCTACTGTGTAGGAAAAGTCTGGATGACTTCCAAGACTGACATGGCAGCCGGGGATTGTGCTAAGTCGTCGACCAAGATATAGTTGTGAGCGGCCCTAGCCTGTGGGTTGTGAACATTCCTATGCAAGGGTATGCGAGGGATGCGTAATGGTGGTTCAACGGAAGGGTGAGCGATCACCAACGGGGGTCCCATCGGTGTAGGGTTTGTTTCTGGAGAGATAGGAGTAGGCTCAGTTGGTGTATGATATTGACGATTTCATGTTTGCAGAAGGATTTCTTCCTCACGGGTGAGGAGAATTGTTCGCTCTGATGGATTGTTGGGGTTGTGGTATTGGCCCACCTGAGGTGGGGGGTGCTGCGTGTCCTGTTGGGTGTTTATCACACCTTGATTTGGGATAGGATTTTGCAGCACGGTGGGAGGGGGTTGTTGCACATACTGTTGTGGTGCCTGCTGAGGGGCAGTTTGTGCAGGAGAAGGGGGAAGGCTCCCAGAGTCTTTCAACCATTTGAAATCAGCTATCTGGGGGAAATGGTGAGTTTAATGACCGAACTCACCACAAAGGGAATAAGGGAAGATGGTTTTAACATTATTCTGCCCTTGGTGTTTGTTGTTATTGCCCCCTTGGGGGTTTTCGTTCCCTTGGTTCTGGTTGCTCCCAGTGGGTTGATGTTGTGGGGGTTGATTCCTGCCTTGACCGGGGTTGTTATTGTTCCTGTTTCATACTTTCTTCTTGGCATTGTTTGAAGGGTAAGTTGGATTGGCGGTGTTCAACTATTCAAAATTTTGGTATTGTTGAGCAGCGGAAGGTTGAACAAAATTTACCCCCGCATGTGGGTGTGGGGGAGCCATGGGTTGTGGGGGACCAGGAAATGGGACGTATGGATTCTTTGGTGGTACCAATCCATAAGGTACATAGAAAGGCACATTTCTCTCACTAGTACTATAATCTGATGTTGAGGGAGTACCACTGTGTGTGGGAATAGGTGGATGTGTGGGAGGTGCCGGTGGTGGTCCACTGATGGGTGGGGGTATAGCAATAGGATATGGCTGTTGATAAGGGGGTGGGGGGTAGTACAAAGTTCCCCCGTAGGCTGATGGGTATTGAGGTGTTCCATACATCGGTGGTGGTTGGGGTTGTGGACCATGGTGTGTGGTGGCACCTATTAGTCCATCTGTTGAGTGAGACATCCTAGGTTTGTCTTGCCCAAATGGCACAGGTTTTGGAAGATCAGGAAGTACTGTGTATAAGTACCCTGACTATGCATAAATAAGGTCATATTGTTGGGCCTTACTGATGTCTTCTTCTTCTGATTGAAGGAAGGTGGAAGTGACATCCATTCCAAGGAGAGAGACAAGTGATCAAAGAAACCAATCAAGGCACTATTTCTTGGTAATTTCTTCTTTACACAAACTACGTCGCCTACGCCACTCATGAATGTGGTTAGCGATGTGGGTGGCTGAGGTCTGTTTGAAGTTAGACAGTAGTTCTAGACCATTGTCATGGTGGATGGGTAATTGGAAGAAGGTCAAGAATGCTTTGGCCAATGACTCAAAGGTCCCATGGGACCCTGATTTTTCTTCGACATACCATTTGGCTGATGGGCCAGTAAGTGTGCATTGAAATAGTCGCAGTCTGATGGAATCATCCATAATGCTATTGGAAGAACACCATAGATGAAAGGTCATGACATGATTGGTGGGGTCATCCCCTGCCTTTCCTTCAAACTTTGGTATGTCTGAAGGAAGTTTTGTTGGCATTGCAGGCCATGTGGCGTCATGCAATATAGGATCATTGGTGAGCTTGGTGAGATCCGGTATGTTGAGAGAGGCCAAATATGCCATCTATAGTGGGGTGGTAGGGTTAGCTCCATCCATAGTGTTTTGTGAACCTGACCCTTGATGGGGAATAGGTGGGTTGGTGCTCCCTCCTTGAGAGGAAGTGGGTCCCCCGCTTCCATGCAAAGGAGAGCGAGTAAATGGATGACCTTGGGAAGTGGACCCAAGTAATGTAGAACCAAGAAAAGCTAATCCTAAGATAGTATCACTCACAGGAGTGTGTGAAGGAGGTACCGATGAGCGGGTACAACCAGATACTCCCCATAATATAGGAGGGAGGTTGAGCAAGCGTCGTGAATGACGGGGGTTCTGTGGTTCCCCTATGATGTCAGACTAGTTGTGTGAATGTGTGCAACAAGTGGTGATAGAAATATAGAAACAAAAATCCTTTGCGTTGAATGTTTACACAATATATATATCCAAATCAAACTATAATCAGATG
>ML799397.1:476119-487575 GCA_009831015.1 Picea engelmannii
TGCAGCCCACAATCGCCACCTGGGTAGATGTCCTAAAGTTGGTCACTAGGTACCTCGGTCAAAGTGCGACATTTAGATTTTCGGCCTAAGAAATGGGTCACAGGCTGGATCCCGTCCAAGAGGTGGGTGCCTCAAGGGGGGACGCACAGAAAAATCGAACCTTGGCCTTCGACCCTTCACGGGTATCTCCCTACCTTATGGTGATTAGAACACTTGACTTGGAGGATTTGAAGTTCCCTATTTGTCAACTTCTATGTTTGAAAATGTGAGAACCAGATAACGGGGAGTTATTTGGATGCCTATCCCCAAAATCCTACCTAGACTAAAAACTTCTTTTGGCACCTCCTGTGGAGGAAAACTTAGTGAGTTTTTAGAAATATTTTAGATGATGTTGTTTTGTGAGGCTGGGGGTGAGAACCGACCTCGTTTGATTTAAAAGTGGGAGTGGATAGTCCTATCAAGAAAAGATGGGGTATTTTTGGAATCCCTTTGGAGGAAACTTACTTAGACCTCCATGTTTCGAGAAGAGGCTATGTGAGTGATGAGTGACTTTTGTGTGTGAGTGAAAGTGTGCCAAGTTTTAGTTAATTATATGTCACCTTGCTGCATGTGGACTTTGCTTGGTCCTTACAAGAGTTTGATTACCTAATTAGCTAGATGTCATTGGTACAACCTTGCGGAATTTTAAAAGCCCTAGGAGACTAGCATGTGGACATGTGGGTCCATTACTATCCTTTAACTTTCTATGTGTGAGTTAATCTATAAAAAGCATGAAACTATCCTAGATTGAACATGTGGGCATGTATGGGCCCATTACAAACCTTTAAACTCTCCTAGTTTTCTGATCTAAGAAAGAAAAATTCCAACCACTATCCTACCTTTGTAACATGTGGTCATGTATGGGCCCGTTACAAATTTAAGATATGTTTTAAAAATGAAACTTAGAGGGGTCCCAAAAGGGCCTTTGTCCTCTCCTAAAGGTTTTGAAATTTTGTTAAGGGAGATGAGATTGTTTTCGCAATCTTTTTCTGATTCTCAAGATCGTTTGAAGGCGCAAGAGAAGAGCATACTCAAGTATTATTACTTCAATTTCTAGTCCCAAAATGTGAGTTAGATGTGATTAAAATTGATGTTCACCTTAGATTTTAAATCAAAGCAAGCCATCCACGTGGCAAAAAGCAAATAAGGGAAATTGATTTTTATCCACCTAAGTGCCTATGTTTGTTTGACTATCCCCTTTATAAGATGAGGGGTCTAAGTGGTGCAGTATTTAGAGCATGCATAACATCATTCTTAAGAAGGAAAATGACCCTCCCCACATCCTAAGACCTCACAATGTGAAATTTAGCTCAGATGCACGACCCCTAGTGTAGACAGAGGCGCATAGAGCACCTGCGCGCTATCAGAATTGAGATCGAAAGCGCATGCGCGCATAGAAAAATTGTTGTTCAGGCGCATGTGTGCATGATGCACGTCTATGGGGTGGAATACCCGCGCACCTGTGACAAACAGCCGAGAAAGAAAAATCCTAGTGGATTTCTCTCAATTCTCTTGTGAATTGACTGGTTAGCAGGTCGACAGAGGCCGGTTTGTGCACCTGCAAGTTAAACAAATGAAAAGGAAAGAAAAATAAACCCAAATGAGGGAGGAATCGATACCTTCTCCCCAGTATGGTCGCCAATCTATTTGCACCCAATTCATCACCTTGTGAGCAAATCAAGGGTGCTTACATGCCCAGTTGGGTCTTGCTGAGCATGACAGCTGTAGAGGAAAGAGTTAGAGAAAACAAAACAAAACTATAAGCAAGAATTAAATTAAAAAAAACTAAAACTATGAGCATATGGATAAAGAAATAACAAAGACAAAAAGACCAATATCACCAATGTTTTTAGGCTGATCAATTGATGAAATCAAAGCACAATGAAGAAAGGGGACTATGAGTCCCTTCTTTCTCCAATGGAAGGCTCTTGAGGCCCTCACAAACTTGCTCTCCTTACAATAAGAAAATGAGAATGATGGTGAAAGAACTCCTAGCACATCCACTCAATGGAGAGGTGGATAACTCAATGAAATGGTGCTAATGTGTTATTGCCAAGGAGTGAGTCCTTAAAACAATCTAAGCAGCACAACATTACATGGAATTCCTTGAGAAAATGATGTTTCTTCATGGCTTTTTATAACATAGCATTGGGTGATTATGTAACTCCTTTGAAGTGTGAAAAGGGGCTCTTTAGAGCTTCATTAGGTCTTTGACTAGCCTACCATGCAGATTCAGCTCATATTTGAGGGTCAAATCGGCTTGGGAGTTGATCCATTAGTGGTTGGGAGGCCGACCAATTCAATAAATGTGTCGTTTAGCAAGTGCACAGATTTTTGCGCTAACATCCGCGCATTGTGCGCGTATGCGCGCATGGTACGTTTATGTCATGCGCATGTGCGCGTGCACCAAACTCCTGTAAAGCACCCTTCAATTTTTGGTTACTTTGTATAGTTTTTTACCTTTTTGCAATGCTGTGAAATTAATTCAGTGCCATGAATGATTTCATTACTATTTGACGATGCTGAGTTCTTGTCGCCATGTGCAGACGAAATTTCAGTGATAACAATCCCCTTCTTCCCACAAGGTAAGGTACAACCATTACTAGTTTGGAAAACCCAATTCTCGAACCAAGGTAGGGGAAGATGAGAGGGACAATGATGAAAAATGGTAAGTATGGAAGGAATGGACGATGACCTTTCATAGACCCACGTAGTGGTAACTCATCCCTAAGGGAACCAACTTACTAGGGCACTCTGCCACCCTCCCAAGTATGAACAAGTTAAAGAGAATAATTTCCAAGAAAAATTTATGAAACAAAAGAGATTTTAGTGCACTTATTCAAATTCTTTTAAAATTAGAGTGAAACATATGATGATACACAAACTCATTACCTCATTCAGAAAGACCCACTTCTACTTCAGTATCAGGCCGATGGGATGGATGTTGTTGCTATTGATAGATAGGGTGCATTGAAGAAAGTATGGGCCATAAGGGGCCAAGCTCAAGTCATATGTGTCTCGGTACTCCATGTATATGACCTGTGGGCCTCGAGACATAATATCCTTAGTTATCCCTAGGATAGGGGATAACAAGGAAAAATGGGTTTCCTTATCAAAGACAAAGCTCCTAGAACAATCCAAGAAGCGCATGAGATGGCTATGAAAATTGAAAATAAACTATCATAATCCAAAGTATAACCTTTCTCTACCCCAAGAGTCAATATGGATGCTAAACCCAAAGTAGTCCACAATGTTGAGTTTGCTTCAGATATTGGCGCTAGCCTAGAAAAGTTGCAATTGACTGTGGATGGCATGGTAAAAACCCAATATTTAATGATGAATAGGATTGTCAAGTTGGAAATATCCCAACAACAATCTCCTAGACCTCCTTATAAGGGGTAATTCCAAAGGGGTGGTCAAGGTTTCAAGCCCAAGAATGATCAAGAGGTCCCTAATACTTTAGCCCCCAAAAACATGGTTGAGGAGAACCCTTGATATTTTCAATGTAGAGAATCACATTGGGATCATGAATTCCCTCTAAATAATGGTGAACATGATCAAGTAAATGTTATCAACCATACCATTGAGGAGCTACAATATTTCCTTAATATCACACCTGAAGAACATGAAGAAGGCATAAAATAAGCAACTAGGAAAGTTAGGATGGTGGTAACCAATAGCCTTGATCAAGATTGAAGAGAGAGGTTGAAAAAACAATAATTTCAAGTGTATACTAGGAAAAAACAAATGGACCAACCCCTCTCTACTAAGCCTACAACTTCACAACCAAAAACTCCACCTATGAACATACTCCTCCCTAAAACTTCTTCTAACTCTGACAATATTGACTTAAATTTTGACTTGGAAAGTGCATTGGACAAAATGCATGTAACCTTCCTATTGAAAGAAGTTATAAAGGTTCCATCTATGAAAGAAAGGTTTGAAAAGTTTTTCAATGTGTTGGATGAACCAATAGACCCTCCTATTATGTTACAAGAAAACCCTTTTAGGGTTCAATATGATGGACACCCACCCTTATTTATGTCATTGATAGTAAATAAAAAATGTCTCAACAACTATGCTTGACTCGGGAGCACGTGCCAACATGATGTCTTTGAAAGTCATGGAGCAACTAGGCCTAAGGGCTACATGACTTTATAGGAATGTGTGTGGTTTTGAATCCAGGGCCATACCCACTCATGGGGTATTTGAGAATGTTGAAGTGCACCTTGGTAAATATCCTAAGAGAGTGATCCATATGGATATTGTGGTGGTATATGTCCTTGATGTATGGAGGATACTTTTGTTCAAGAAGTTTGCTGAAATGTTGGGTGGTACATTGGATATAGATTTAAATTATATCAATGTGCCTATAAAAAATGGGATGATTGCATGATTTCCAAATATTACAATGGCCAAGGTCCATGTACAAGAGATTAATAATTATACTAAGATCAGTGAAACACATGAACCGATTAAGGAAAACCTCTCTATATTTTTTCCAGAGGATTTTCCTTTCATCACAGAGGAAGATTTTGATGAGATACAATGGCAAAAAACACAAGAGTATCAACAAATCTTATATAAATATAAGGACAAATAAGGTCTCTCTATCAAATTAATAAAGAACAGGGATGATGATATATTGATTAAACCAAATCAACAAGAAGTCCTTATAGTTGAATCCCACCCTCCTCCCTCAAGACAATACACTAGGGTTATACAAGGAACAATTTTTTTTGAAGCAAATGAATATCAAGAGGGAGATATAGTATGGATGTGGGACACTAATAAAGGTGAGCTAACAATGTTAAAGAGAATGCACAATTTTGGCTTGGACCTTTAATAATCAAAATGATTTCAGTCAACGATGCCTACTATTTGTCTACGTTGGAAGGAAGAAAACGTCCATCACCAGTTAGTGTATTCCTCCTCAAACCCCATCACAGGGCATAGAATTGACTTCACAGGTAAGTACATGTAAGTTATATAGGTAGGAATTTTCCATCCATTGTATATACCATATGCATATTATGTTAGCATAGTTGTAGTTTCATTTTCATATCGTATTGTTTCATTATGTATATATGTATGCTCATGATCACATGCTAGATTAGAGATGATCTTTATTTGTTTATTATATCATATATGAACAAGGGGTGATATCACTACCCTAGTGATTACTAATATCCTTTTATGAGATTTGGAAGGAACAGGTCATACCAGAGATGTTTAGGTTCTCATGCACTCTACAGTGAGCACATGTCCCCGAGTTAGAGCCAAATGTTATCCCCTAGCCTACAGATAACTAAGGAGATCACATATCTAGGCCCACATGTCCTAGACATGGAGTGTTGAGAGCCAAACAAATTGAGCATGGCCTTAGAGGGCCCCTCTTTTCTTCAATGTAGCCCATTTATCACCAATAGCGGTATCCATCCCACTAGCATGGTCCTGAGGTAACAATGGGTCTTTATGCATGAGGTAATGAGTCTAGGTATCATGGTATGTATCACTATGATTTTTGAAGCACTTGAATTTGTTGTATTGAATCCTTCTTCATTTCATGACATTTTCTTGGAAATTATGATCTTTTCCTCGTTTCCACCTGGAAGGGAAACAAAGTGCCCTAGTAAGTTGGTTTCCCTTTAGGATGGGTTGGTACTGGTTTCATTTGTGAAATGTCATCATCTGTTCCCTCCATACTTACCACTTTCCATATTTATTCCTTCCATCTTCCCTATCCTTGTTTTTTGCATTGGTATTAGCTATGCTAGGAAGGGTTGTACCTTACCTTGTGGGAAGAAGGGGCTAAAGCCCCAGAGGGTAAAAGTAGCTAGAAAGAGTTAAAAGACAATTTTGAAACCTTTGAGATGCTTCACCCAAGGATCCTTGAGAAAGCAGTGAAAATATTCTCACTAATAAAATGGGACCCATAAGATACATAAACAATCAAGGAACTAGTTGATGGATAGGAGGTATCATCATGAGCCAACCTATTATGACTGTTGTTCCTGAGTCTGTACTTAAAGCTTAAAAGTACAATGTCAAGGCATCCAAAAGTATGTTAAAGATTAATACAAAGAACACGTTAACCTTTAGTGTAGGAAACTAATGAAGGTTTCTACGTTCTCGCTGTCTAGCTTCCAACTGTTCCTGGGTAGTAATATCTTGTTCAATGGCTGCCCATGAACGTTCCAATTCCTCCCGGGTGTTCGCAGTTTTAAGGATTGTGTCAAAAAGATTTAAAGCGATATGTATTTGATTAGATAGTTCGAGTTGAATATTTGGTTGAGTTGTTGCGGGGACAGTCATTGAGGAATAGTACCAGTATGGGAATGATTTAACGAGAGATTTCAACGCTGTTTCAATTCAGTCGAAATAAGAGAAATTTTTGCATGAAGAACAAAATAGGAATGCAAACTGAAGGCCCTTTCCCGTAACTGTATTATTTTTTAGTAAAGATGTGGAATGAGAGAAAAACATTTAGCTGTGGGTAACGTAAGGTTCCTATCAGTAGAAAAATCAAACATACACAGAAGAAGAAATTGACATAGTGTAAATAAATATAAAATTCTGTAAATGCGAATTGGTCTTACACCTGCTGATAGTTGGTGCAGAGGAAAGACAAGAAAAAATTACAGAAAAATAAAATCCCTTCACTATAGTAGTGGTCGTACTAAGTTATAGTGATACACATCAATTATGTAGAGAAAAATGAAAATAAACGAGAAAACATAACGAAACAAACTTGTAACACAGTCGTGACGGAATCGGGAATCTTCAAATTGCTTGTATTAACTTCTCGGATGAAAAATCTCTATTACATTCATTACCAAAAAGTCCAGCCCTGTTCTCTTCTTCCTGCGCTCTATTTATACAAATTTTGCCTCTCGGCTTTAGAAGAGAGAAATCACTCCATCTGTGCTAATCTATTTTCAAAAAGGTTCCAGGTGCCTGTCTTTGTTTAGATTCAATGCATATGATACATTTGTCCATAAAATGGAATACAAGCTGTGAAGGTTCCACTTGATAGCTGGGAGGAGCGAAATCACTCCATCTTTCCTACTCCATTTTCAAGAAGTGCCAGGTGCTTGTCATCGCATGGATTCAGTGTACATGATACATTTGTCCACAAACTGGGATACAAGCTGTGAAGGCTCGGCTTGACAACTGGCTTCGGCAAAATAGCAGTCTCAGGCTAACTGTGGAAGTTTATTACCTATTTGTGCATCGACGATGTCAAGGGCGCCGAGTTGTGCACTAGGTTGAATCAAATGTTGCTCGATTTGAGCCATGTCTATCCTGTCCATCTTAGAGATTTCCACCGAATTCCTCTCATTCTTCTCCTTCATGTCGAGGGAAATCCGATCTATATTCATATGCCTTAGCGTCTCTGTGTCACCTCCACTCTCCATCCCTAACAGCTCACCATTTATGGCATTGAAGACTTGTTCTAATGAATTTGTCACTTTTAGAACCTGCTCCTTGCTTAAAGTAATATCATGTTCCCAATTCTTTAACAAAATATTACCCCTAGTTTGTTCGGCAATGGTGAGTCCGGGGGGCCCTGTTGAAAATTTGTTATTGGTAGCTATCACTTCTTCTTGGAAGGCGATCCGAGTGGCTTCTGCATTTCTTTCCTTGACAATTAGATTCTCTAAAATTTGATGCATTAACAAGCAATCTTCTCGAAACTCCCCCACTTTGTTTAGCAGACTCTGTTGAGCAGAAGAGATCCTGCTCCGAATATTGATTGCTCGGGATTTAACAATATCGATGTCAATAACCTTGCTTTCTGTGACCTCTAACTGAGCTTCCAGCTATGTGATCATATCCCTCTGCTGACCAGCCTGCACCCGACCATCTCGAATCACTGAATTTGCTTGTTCCATCTTGGTTTTGAGGACTTCGATTTCTTTCTTATTGGCCAATCGGGCCAGCTCCATTGCTCCACTCGCTTGACTCTTAGCACTTTCTGCTGCCAAAGCCACTCTGGCTTCAAGAGTCTTGATCAGTCGATTCTTTCTCTTGAGCTGATTTTTCAACATCGCAACCGAGAATTGGTTCGCTGACACATACACTCCTAGCGTCCCTGCTATCTCTGTAGCGAATTCATCACTCTTCTTGTTTTTTCCCTCTGTCATTACTTTGAATTTTTTAACAGTGGACTCTCCCTCTTGATAAAATTCCCTCTTTACTACAACTTTTCTCTTTCTGTCAAAAAAGACCTCATTAGGGGGGAGTTCCTCTGCCCTTATAGGTCTTAGTTCTTCACCAAATATCCATCCCTCATGTATCTTTCCTTGCGTTAACTGCAAAGGGGGGACAGAAGTGATTGGTTCCCCGATTTGCTTCGCTGCCTTTCCTGGTGTGTCGAGTGAGCCCTTCTCCTTTGAAGGATCAAAGGCCTTCATCTCTATCTCCGGACTCTGAGTCTCTGGCGGGTCTGTGTTTTTTACTTCCACCTCTGGACTATGTTCCTTGGGTGGGTCAGTAGTCCCTTCTCCTGTTTCGGGATTCTTTTCCTGCACGGGACTCTTCTCCTGCTCGGGATTCTTCTCCTGCTCCCCTTCCTGACGTTTGTCGGGGTTAGAAGTTTGCCCCTCAGAACTTTCGGCCTCCCTTTCTTTATCCTTGGAAAGTCCTAAACCTCCCAGCACCACGGGGAGACATCTTTTCCTATGTTCCTGAAATTTTAAAACAGAGGCCCTATCTTCGGGTGCTAGAGATCTGATTCGAAATTGCACTTCCGAATAGGACCTCGCCCCCCGGAAAACATCATCCGAGGGTGAAAACTCGTGTTCAAACCTCTTTAATCCACAATTTCCCAAATGGGTGCTTACGATTCTCTGCGGATCATGCTTTTTGTACTCAATAGAGACTAGGCTCAAGTCTTCTAAGGTTGTAGCCTCAGCCTTAGCATGTCCGAAATCTAATAAGGAATAGGAATTTAGCCGAATAGGGAAAAATGGCCATACCTTCTTTGATGATGCTTTGAGATCTTTACTCACTCCGCCAATCACTGTTTGTCGAGTAATCTCACGACAGGCCAGCTTGTCGGGGATGAACAGCGGTAGTGCCATAGGAGGAACAACAGCTCCGAAAACTCTAAAATAGGAGAATTCTTCTTCTACGTACCAATCCGCGATACTGCTCAGATTCGCAGCAATGCTATCCGAGATGCGGGGTGGCGAAAGACCAAAAATGGCGATGTGCAGGGGCACCATCACCCAGTTGAAAATCTCATAAATAAACTTATTTGCATTATTTTCCCATAGCTTGTCGTGGTACTCATGCACATTTTTTTCTTGGGTTGGACTCCAAGCCCAATTCATCAAAGGAAAAGGCGTCATGGAGCATATTGCGTCCATGATATACGCGGACATGAAGAATCCGGATGGTCTCCCAACTGCTTTTTTCTCCCGGTACTCTGTGACCCTGTTGAACAAACTGTCGGAGAGCATCTTCGCCCAATTAAATGAGCAACCTTCTGCTACCCGAAATATGAGAGGTACCCACTGGATGTAAAAATGCACGATATCCTCCCATATGAAAAGTTGGGATGTCATCATCGCCACATACATATACTGTGGCTCCAGCGAAGAAATTGAATACACGCCCTTGTCATTCGCTCTGAATGTCACAGAGCACGAAACCCAATCTTTTATCAAACCAGGAATGGTTTTATCATATTCTTCGCACTCCTTCTTTTTGAATTCCTCCAGGAATTCATTGCCATATATATATATATTCAGAAGTCACTGGGAGCTTATACATAGATTGGATATGCTCTGGTCTAAAAGTCTCGACCATGGTCCGTTGGTCATTTATGATAGTTCTGGTGGGCAGGTCGATGTGATCCAATGCCCATCGGATCATGTCGTAGTATGGGAGCAACCGAGATCTGGTTGCAACCAGGTGCATTCCCGACTGAACAATTGTCTTGTACTTAGTGTTCAGGTCGTCCTTTACAATATCATTGTCATCGTCATCTGAGTTTGAATAGTTTACCAACTCAGATTGCAGAATGTTTGAAATAAATGACCAGGTGGGTACTGAGCCGCCAGTCTGAGGTCAAGTATCTGAGACGTTGTCTGGACCCTGTGCTGCAACCTTGACATTCACTTTCTCTCCTTGGAGCCATGGTTGACGCTTGCCTTTTCTCTCTTCTGCAATAGACCTGTGTATACATGCGGAAATGAGTTCCCTCGGAGCAAGGTGAGATCTGTGCGCTTATGAGAAATGTTTAAAAAGAATGTAACTCTCGTATATATTTTGAAAACTCTGTACCTTTTGAAATAAGTCTGTCAAATCGCAAATAAAACCAAATTTAATGTGTAAATCCGATCTTATTTATTCGTAGATTTACCCTAATTCTTCATTAATGTCATCAATGTTCGGCGGCTTGACAGGCAATCGGGTTATGGAGAGCAAGTAAATTCCTCGTGAAGTGTGCCAACCTCGATACACGAGACGTATCTCGCTTAATTTCATTTTTCTAAAATTTCAAATCTTAATGACTTAAATAATTTTCTCGTCTTTCGCTGTATCGTGAATTTCCTTTTCACATTTTGACTCCTCAAATCGCGAGGTTGCGAGTGCCGATTTTACCTTAATTAATAATAACCCTGATTTGGCGCATTCTTAATTATATAATTAACCTAATCGCCATATCGCGACTCGAGAATTCGAAGACAAACTTTTGGGAGAATGATATGCCGAGTCGCGACATCGCGATGTGGCGATAATTAAGGCTCGAATTAAGAGAAGGAAATCTTAGATTAGGTGACTAATTAATCTCACTATAATTATGTCGCAACTTCATGAATCGGAGTTTTGGACACCTTAACTCGATGAAAGAAAGTACCGAGTGACGAAGTGCCGAGAACCAAGTTTAACTATGGTTAGTTTTTTACCCTTAGTCTCTGAACAAGGTTATCACAAAGTCATCGTGTTCTCGGCTATCGGGGCTGCAAGAACAAAAACTCAGGTCTGACGGATGGCGAGGCGCGAAACCCCGACGACGTCTAATCATGGGTTAAAGGTTTTACCCTAGTTAATGCCTTGGATGAAAATTAGAACCGAGTTCGCATTTTCGTGACTCGGGACTTGTGAATTCAAAAAATAAAGTGTCTAACTTGCGAGACCCCGAAATAAAACCAAAAGAACAAACATGGTTGCGAAAAATGGACCTTTTTTGAAAGTGACAAAGCATTGCTATTCGTGGGACAAGATTTCAGAGCTTTATGATTTCGGAAGGAGAAGAAAAGAAACTTTAGATCTCAAGTATCAAAAATTGAAAATTGAGCGAGGTGAAAAACAAGGGCGGCTCCAACATAGGCTCCAACTAGGGATCTCGCTTCCCTGTGAGGCAGGAAGAACAGTAGACCAGGTGCCAAAATTGGGTAAATGGA
>ML799397.1:511526-540530 GCA_009831015.1 Picea engelmannii
TGCCTGCAAAGATGTTGAAACCCCGCTGGTATGATCTCTTGATGATTATCAAGCAATTCGTTACTTGTGAAGGCAGGTACGGGTTTATTTTCTTATTCCACCTACGTTTATTAATGGTTTTTATGGGTTTCGAACTAAGTATGACTCACTATCTGCACCGAGGTTTGTTCAAAATGGCTAAACGATACAAGCGTATCCAGGCTGACACTAGCCTCTTCCATGTGGGGTTGATTAAAATGATTTTGGTTCATGAATTGGGGTTACGTCGTGATTCTTGGCATGATTTTCTTAGCCGTAATGGCTTTGAAGAGTCTAACCCTCCACAGGTGGATAAGCCCATGGTGACCGAGAGCAAACCTACCCCTATTCCTTTTAGTGTTTTGTTACCCAAACCTAAGCCTGAGTCACCTGCGAGTTTGCCTATGGCTGTGACTAAACAGATCGAAGTTGCTAAGCCTACAACCAAAAAGACTAGAGCGAAGACTGGTGTTAATACTAGAAGAAAGAAAAATGCAAGGTTGATCTCTCGCATGGCGAGGAATAAATCTAAGCCCCCTGCCAAAACATAGCCTATCGTGGTCAGCGAGGACTCCGATTCAGACATTGAACGATTTCTTGCCGAAGAGTATCCTTACTCCGAGGGATTGTGTGGCAAACCTCCTCATTATTTCGTCAAGAACTTACCTCCTTGTCTGCGAGATAACCCTGACTTTCCTGGTATCGAAACACCCCATGAAACCCTCGGGGAATCATCAAAACCCCCTTCTGTTCAAACTGTTGCTCCAACTTGTGGTCAGTGTGGGTTGTGGTTGGAGAGATACTACTTGGATGTCCCAAAATTGCAATCCAAAATTCACGATTTGGAAAACCAAGTGGCAAATCTCACTAGTCGGAATGCAAAAGAACAACCCAACGACAAGAAGCAACGAACTACGGGTTCGATCCTGTTCAAAAATATCGAGTCATCTACAACGATTGTCAATTCAAAATTGACATAGTCTCAGCGGTCTAGCTGGTATAACCCTTGCTCATTTATATGGTACATTTGTGAACTCTGTATGCATTATTGACTTGCTCGGTTACATAAACATGCACTGTTGTATATGATTTGATTTGTTAAATCGAATTTTTTTTATAGTTTGAGTTGGATTTGGTTTTGATTTTAGTAATCAATTGTTGGATCCGTTTGATTTTAATTTGTTACGATTGAAGGTTTTGTTGTATCTATTATAGGCAAATTGTTTTGCAACATTTTGAAACACAATCTGTATGGTAATTCGAATTGGTTATGACATACCTACCGTGGTTATCTGTTGCTTGCATGTAACTTTGACCAGCCTGGATATGATTTCGATTTTGTTGAAAAAGGCATTTTGTTCTATATTGAGAATTGATGTAAATCCTAACAATAACCCGACTTCTTGTCAGTCATTTTGTAAGGCAAGTCGACCATGTTCTGTTGCGAAATTGAACGACACTATATTTTTAGTCACAAACGAAGTTGTAAAATAAAACGACATGCCCAGAACAAAAAATTCGTCTATAATTGTATTAAACCCGATCTGGTTTGATTGTTGTTCAGGTTACGGTTAGCAATATTGTTCGATTTTGACTGTGTCATACCCAACAATTAAAATAGATGATGATTTTGGTCAAGAATATTACACATGTTTCGTTCAAATGTGTATTGTAACAGTTCTCACTTATTTGATCAAAATAGAACGAATGTCGCGCTGAATCTTTATAGCCTTTCTATCGTTACTATTGATTGAAACGATATCTATATTGCTACAGCTGTAACGTATGTTTGATGTTCAAATCATATCGATTATAGTTAGGTTGTGGCAAATCTTATTTGATACGGTTACTATCCTGTTTGATCATGATTATTGATTACGATTGTATCGTATCTCATTCGAACTTGATTGAATGTCCAATTTCAACCTGTCAAAGTTTGACTATACTTTATGGTGACTAAAGACAGAAATATTTTGGTGCTCTGTTTTCAATTGAATTTCTTTGGATGTGTTTTGATTTAGATCATAATTTCAATTGGATTATTAGTGACTCATTTTGAGAACTATTAAAAGATGATTCGATTTGATTTTATCTGATTGAGATCTGGTTCTGTTGGCTATTCTTGACTAGCTACAGAATCAGATGATTCTGTAGTTGAGTCTGTGGAGTCAAAATTTTATTGTTTTCTTAATAAAACATTCTTCTAACTTGATTTTTGATGTCTATTGCAGGTAAATTCGAATTGGAAATAGATATGAGGAGAAGTTGGAGGATATCTTAAGGATTTCATCTACGTTTTTAGTTACTTAGTTTAAGGGATTTTGGGATTATTCCCAGATTGTGTGAAACTGTTTACTATTATTCACAAGGATGTTTTACCTTGTGAGAAACCTATATAAACCTATGGTTTTGTAATAATCTATCATCCTCAATTGTGGGAGAACAAGGATATGTAATTCTGATTCAAACTGGAGCAGAATTGATGTTTTATCATAGCTTTTGCTTTTCAATATATCGACACTTTGTCCCAAGTTTTGTATATCATTTTGTTTATGGTTTAGTATTACTTTGTTATCTAAATCACATGCATATGATATAATTTCTTACTGTTATACATATCTTGTTGCTTCCAAAAGAGATAAAGGACATAACAATTGTTAGTTCATTTTGTGAATGATAGCTTTGTCTTCTTCATAGATTAAATTTTTATATAAGTTTGCTGCACAATAGGTTTCCCTTTTGCAGGAGATTTATCATCAGAAAATTGTTATGATTTTCTTTTATGTCTTGTTTGTCCTGTAACATACTTCAAGAAGCAGCATAGATGATCATTTCTGAAAGGTTTAAGGACTAAATGGTGTGAATTTCTTCCGCCAACCAGCTTAGAAGTCATCTTACACAGGGCAGACTTGGAGCATTTCCAGGTCAATTAGTTAGATGTTTACTGTTTATGTTAAATAGTTTAATATAAATGATAGTTTAGTTAGATTTATATTACATTGTTTAATTTCAGTAATATAGATTATATTGTTTAATTCCAGTAGTTTTTTTTATTTCCTTTTCATAAAGCATAAAAGATAAAAAAAGAGATTATCGGCTGTCTAGGGGCAGCGAACACATGAGTTTTGCAGGTTTTACCTAAATCTGTAGGTTGTCCATATTGTATATTTGTGAATAAGAAATAGTATAGCTGGTAATTAGGTAGTTGATTTGAGTTATTATAATCATAATTAGTATTTTGTATATATAATAGTTAGTATTTTGTGTTAGATTAGCGTAGTTAGTTTAGTTCTTTTTCTTTGTTTTATTAGTTTCTAGTTTCCTTTAGATTTCTTAGCTCAGATCATTTCTCTTTGGTTTTCATAGAAGACCTTAGAGCGGCCAACGGAGCTGTTAAACTCATCAGGGTGGTCCATTCCAAACGGCTTGGGTTATTTAGACAACCCCGGACCAGTTCCACTCTCCCAGTTGACGGACGATCAATTTCGCCCGTGAACATGTCTCCGGACTCTGAGTCTCTGGCGGGTCTGTGTTTTTTACTTCCACCTCTAGACTATGTTCCTTGGGTGGGTCAGTAGTCCCTTCTCCTGTTTCGGGATTCTTTTCCTGCTCGGGACTCTTCTCCTGCTCGGGATTCTTCTCCTGCTCCCCTTCCTGATGTTTTTCGGGGTTAGAAATTTTCCCCTCAGAACTTTCATCCTCCTTTTCTTTATCCTTGGAAAGTCCTAAACCTCCCAGCACCACTGGGAGACATCTTTTCCTATGTTCCTGAAATTTTAAAACAGAGGCCCTATCTTTGGGTGCTAAAGATCTGATTCGAAATTGCACTTCTGAATAGGACCTCGCCCCTCGGAAAACATCATCCGAGGCTGAACACTCGTGTTCAAACCTCTTTAATACACCATTTCCCAAATGGGTGCTTATGATTCTCTGCGGATCATGCTTTTTGTACTCAATAGAGACTAGTCTCAAGTCTTCTAAGGTTGCAACCTCAGCCTTAGCATGTCCAAAATCTAATAAGGAATAGGAATTTAGCCGAACAGGGAAAAACGGCCATACCTTCTTTGATGACACTTTGAGCTCTTTACTCACTCCGCCAATCACTGTTTTTTGAGCAATCTCACGACAAGCCAGCTTGTCGGGGATGAACAGCGGTAGCGCCAGAGGAGGAACAACAGCTCCGAAAAATCTAAAATAGGATAATTCTTCTTCTACGTACAAATCTGCGATACTGCTCAGATTCGCAGCAATGCTATCCGAGATGCGGGGTGGTGAAAGACCAAAAATGGCGATGTGCAGGGGCACCATCACCCAGTTGAAAATCTCATAAATAAACTTATTTGCATTATTTTCCCATAGCTTGTCGTGGTACTCATGCACATTTTTTTCTTGGGTTGGACTCCAAGCCCAATTCATCAAAGGAAAAGGCATCATGGAGCATATTGCGTCCATGATATACACGGACATGAAGAATCTGGATGGTCTCCCGGCTGCTTTTTTCTCCCGGTACTCTATGACCCTGTTGAACAAACTGTCGGAGAGCATCTTCGCCCAATTAAATGAGCAACCTTCTGCTACCCGAAAGATGAGAGGTACCCACTGGATGTAAAAATGCACGGTATCCTCCCATCCGAAAAGTCGGCATGTCATCATCGCCACATACATATACTGTGGCTCCAGCGAAGAAATTGAATACATTCCCTTGTCATTCGCTCTGAATGTCGCGGAGCGCGAAACCCAATCTTTTATCAAACCAGGCATGGTTTTATCATATTCTTCGCACTCCTTTTTGAATTCCTCCAGGAATTCATTGCCATATATATATTCAGAAGTCACTGGGAGCTTATACATAGATTGGATATGCTCTAGTCTGAAAGTCCCGACCATGGTTTTTCAGTCATTTATGATAGTTCTGGTGGGCAGGTTGATGTGATCCAATGCCCATCAGATCATGTCGTAGTATGGGAGCAACCTAGGTTTGGTTGCAACCAGGTGCATTCCCAACTGAACAATTGTCTTGTACTTAGTGTTCAGGTCATCCTTTACAATATCATTGTCATCGTCATCTGATTCTGAATAGTTTACCAACTCGGATTGCAAAATGTCTGAAATAAACGACTAGGTGGGTAATGAGCCACTAGTCCGAGGTGAAGTATCTGAGACGTTGTCTGCACCCTGCGTTGAAACCTCGACATTCGCTTTCGCTGCTCTCCTTGGAGCCATGGATGACACTTGCCTTTTCACTCTTCTACAATAGACCTGTGTATACATGTAGAAATGAGTTCCCTCGGAGCAAGGTGAGCTCTGTGTGCTTATGAGAAATGTTTAAAAAGAATGTAACTCTCGTATATATTTTGAAAACTCTGTACCTTTTGAAATAAGTCTATCAAATCGCAAATAAAACCAAATTTAATGTATAAATCCGATCTTATTTATTCATATATTTACCCTAATTCTTCATTAATGTCATCAATGTTCAGCGGCTTGACATGCAATCGGGTTATGGAGAGCAAGTAAATTCCTCGTGAAGTGTGCCAACCTCGATACGCGGGACATATCTCGCTTAATTTCATTTTTCTAAAATTTCAAATCTTAACGACTTAAATAATTTTCTCGTCTTTCGCTGTATCGTGAATTTCCTTTTCACATTTTGACTCTTCAACTCGCGAGGTTGCGAGTGACGATTTTACCTTAATTAATAATAACCGTGATTTGGCACATTCTTAATTATATAACTAACCTAATCGCGATATCGCGACTCAAGAATTCGAAGACAAACTTTTGGGAGAATGATATGCCAAGTCACGACATCGTGATGTGGTGATAATTAAGGCTCGAATTAAGAGAAGGAAATCTTAGATTAGGCGACTAATTAATCTTGCTATAATTATGTCGCAACTTCGTGAATCGGAGTTTTGGACACCTTAACTCGATGAAAGAAAGTACCGAGTGATGAAGTGTCGATAACCAAGTTTAACTATGGTTAGTTTTTTACCCTTAGTCTCTGAACAAGGTTATCACAAAGTCATCGTGTTCTCGGATATCGGGGCCGCAAGAACAAAAACTCAGTTCTAACAGATGCTGAGGCACGAAACTCCAACGACGTCTAATCATGGGTTAAAGGTTTTACCCTAGTTAATGCCTTGGATGAAAATTAGAACCGAGTTCGCATTTTCGCGACTTGGGACTTGTGAATTCAAAAAATAAAGTGTCCGACTTGCGAGACCCCGAAATAAAACCAAAAGAACAAACATACTTGTGAAAAATGGACCTTTTTTGAAAGTGACAAAGAATTGTTATTCGTGGGACAAGATTTCAGAGCTTTATGATTTCGGAAGGAGAAGAAAAGCAACTTTAGATCTCAAGTATAAAAAATTGAAAATTGAGCGAGGTGAAAAACAAGGGCGGCTCCAACAATGACCATGGGCATGTAGCGGTATGACACTACCACCTATCTAACCATCAAACCAGGGTAGTAGCTCTTGGTGGAATATCCAAGAGAAATGGGGTCTCATCATGAGCCAACCTTCTCATTTACATGAGATGTTTGTTGATAACGTTGTCACCTATGGTCATAAATCCATGATAGTGGCCCTCAACGTTTCCCTTGAAAAAAAAAAAAAAAATATAAAAAGAAATAAAACTAAGAATAAAAGGTAATGAATGGGCCAGGAAAAAATTTCATTTATGAAAAGGTGCAACTCTCCCTCTACAAAGGCACCCATGGGTAAGAATTTACATTTCCCTATTATTACATGCACCCCATGCCCAAACACTTACCCATACCACCTCATACATTTACATGACTTGGATTAGGTCCCACCTGGGAAACACCCCAAACTTAAGAGAGGTTAGCCCAACAGGACACCTTGAGACCTTCTTGAAACCTAACTTGTCGAGTTGCATAATGTATTTGAGCATTTGTCTAGGTTAAGGGGGGTTTGATGCACATTTTTGGGTAATTTAATTATTGGATGTTATTTACATGTTATGATCTCTATGACTTATGAACCCCTGGAGGGCATACTTGTTGTTGTGGGAACTTTATTGGTGGATAGGTACACATGAGGGAATGGTTATCTTAGACCTTCATGAGGGATTAAAGCCCACAGATGGATGTTGTAGCCCCAAACAGGGGTAAGAAGAAATTTAATATTTGCACTAGGAAAAAGAAGGTTGTTTCCTTTGAAGGCACCTTGGCATACCTAGACCTAGGGGGACCTTTCTCCTCCACATGGACAGTGTCCCTTGAGGACCCTAGTCATCACCATCATGACCCTAGACATCATCCATAGCTAGGGTTTCATTTTGGAGGCTTTTATGAGTCTGGTGGCACATGTGGGCATCATCTCAGGCCTCTTGAGGCCAAGTTCCCTACATTTTAGGTTCAACACTTCACCTTTAGGCCTCAAAGTCACCCGGGAAGGGAATGATGTCACCCTTGGAGGTTTCTTTATATGCTAATTAATTTATATTATGCCAAAATTGAATTTTATTGTAAATTGGCTAGGTCGGCCTTATTTTTGACCTAAAATTAATCAAAGGTCAAATTTTTGTACAAATAAGCATAAAATAAATTCATTTTTATAATCAAAACTTTTCACGGAAGAGAAGAGGTCTGCAATTTTCACCCTAGTGAGGGCTATTATCTTAAATTGTGAGGCACACTCTTGTATAAGGCTATTTTTTGCAACTTGGATCAATCTTGGAATTTTTTATGGTGATCTTGCATGGTGTTTTCCTGATTATTCTTAGTGCAAGAAAGTAAAATATGGATTTTTTTCATCTAATGAATAGTTTGTGTATGGTTTTGTTTTCTCATACAAGATTATGAAATTAAATGGTATACTTAATGCTAGAAGTAAGGAACTTAAATTCCTACTTTCTTACTTTCTATTTTCCTATCTTTTCATTGAATTGATCTAGTGACTAGTGAAACCCTAGAACCCTAACTTGCTAGCACTCTAAGGATTTGACTTTGTTATCTTTGAATAATTTTTACTCCATAAGAAGCATAAGGAGAGAAAGATGATAGGGCCTAGAATTTCCTACACCCTAGCATCATGTCTCTTGAGGTCAATGCATAGGGGGACTTAAGTTACTACTTCTCCTATGCATTTTCCCTCTTAGACATTTGTACATTATCAAATTGATTTGTATCCTTAGAAGAATTCATCCACTTTGACTCCATAAGCCCTAGAAGGCACTAGTTCTTGCCTCTCCCTTGTTGAAGGATTGATTAAACAACCAAACACTCTTCTCCTAAGCTTTTACTAACTATATATAACCCTAGTTTAAACTAGATCACTAACTTATTTGTGTTGTTATAAATGTTTGCTAAAACAATCAAATTATAGAAAATTTTTTGCATACTCAACATTAATTTCTAGCTAACCATTTCAGAAATTGCTTATGACAAGTTATTATCATACTACTTAGTCAATGTTATCTTTTCATTGTCTTTTCAAGCTTTTATGAGGAGTATTTATTTCAGTTGTTACATTTTATCAATTGTTGTTGTAAACTTATTAACTTCTACAATTTCATATCAACTAGCACTTATTTTCACTATCCATTGTCTATTGAGGTGTTATTATCATATTTGTACTTGGAATTGTTATATATGCATGCTATATTGTCTTGTTCCTGGAAGGTCCATCAAGCACTTCATTAACCTCATCTTTAGTAAACAGATTTAGTGACTTTGGTAATTAGTGAGAGGGGGGAATATATCTTGAACATAACTCTAATTTTCCATCCCTTTAGGTTACCAAGGACTCCTACTCTAGGGTAGACCCTACTTATCGCTAGAAAGTGTGGATTTCCTATTAAGGTGATAGTGATAGGATATCATGTTTGTTACACCAATATCCTTTATTTTCCTTGGGCTTTGTTCAAGTACATATTGTGTGATAACAAGGAGCACCTACAACTATTGCAGAAGTGAAGAGGAAATTAATAAATGAGTTTCAAAAACTAAGTTCACAGGATTAGTTCGTGAATGAAATGATAGATATTAAGAAAAATATAGGAGAATCAATATGGGAGGTGGAACAAAATTTCAAAAGACTAAAAGGTAAGTTGAAGTACCTTATTATTGATATGAAACATAGAAATTTGTTTGTTAACTCTTTCTTACGACATATGAAGTATCCTTTAAGGAAAATAAAGTTCCAAAGTCAGGCTAAGGCCCTACAAGAAGCCTTACAATTAGAGGAAAATCAATATAAGTAGATAGATCCAGTTGTGGAAGAGATGAGACAAGATCCGAAGAACTTGACATTTTGGTTAAATAAAAATAAAGGTAAGGAGAAAAGAGAAGATGTTTGGTGTCCATTATGCAATACAAAAGGTCATCATAAGAATGAGTGTCCATTATTTGCGCGATATATAGGAGTAGGTATTCCAAATCTTTTATCTTCAGGAGGACCATGGTGTGAGATATGCATAACATACGGGCACAATCCCTATCATTTTCCCATGATGAAAAAGTATCAGATAATATCGAAGAGTACATTTTGTAATTTTTGAAAGTCAGTTGGACACGAAGACAAGGACTACAGAACCTTGGAGATAATGAAGGAGAGGACATTAGATGCATATAGGTTGGAGGATGAGTTAATGATAACACAACATGTGCAATAGCCACCGTATAAGAATGCGTAGAAACCACAACATAATACCACCCAAGAGTTTCAACCACAACCACATTATAATAGCGCACCACAGTTTGGAGCACCACCACAATATAAAAAAGTGTAACATTGTGTAGCGCCACCACATTACAATAATTTATAGTTGCAGTACAATCAGGGACCTTAGTATAATGCACCACATGAAGATAATAAAGGTAACAGAGGAGGCCAAAGAGGAGGAGGCCGAAGAGGAAGAGGTTGTGGAGGAGGTAGAGGACCTATAGTTTTCCATAACTGTCAGAAACTATGAAACTATGCCAAAGACTATCCACAACCACATGTGACATGTATGTATTGTCGTGCAATAGACCATGATACATAAGATTGTCCAACACTGTTGACAAATATACAATACAAAAGGAACCAAAACAATCATAACGTGCAATGGATTATGGTGGAAAACAAAGAAAAGGATGGGAAGAAGACCAACATAGTTAATATAGGTGGAGCCAAGATAGGAGAAAGCTCAAAAAAGAAGGATCTGGATCAGTACCAGTGGGTTAGGAAGCACAAAAGGCCTGAACATAAGGATCAAGATCAGTACCAGTGGGTTAGGTTATGTGCACAAAGATAAAGAAACATTCAAAGAGGCTAGACATGATATTTTGAAAGAAGATATTGTGTCTAATTTAAGAACAAAGCTAGTAGATGATGTACCAGTGTATGAGATGCCTCCCTTATTTGATCAGACCAGTAAAGAGAAAACTTTATAGCAAGTAATTAACTTAATAAACATTTTGGGATCATGTGTAAAATTGTTGAATGATAGAAATTATTTACAAGTACTGCAGAGTCTGTTAGAAAAGTGTAATTATGGGGATGAATGGTTGAATAGAGTGAATCAGGTCCGCAAGAAGAGAAGAAAAAGAAGGGAATTCAAGTTGAATTCAAACATTGGAGATTTTAATACTGGGGAAATCATACTAGACTTACGGTCTGAAGTCAATGTTCTACCAAAAAAGACATGGGAAGCTTTGGGAGAACCTCAATTGGGGTATTCACCTATCCAGATGAAGTTATAAAATCAACATAGAGTGGTTCCAATTGGTATATTGAAGGTGATACCGGTAGATCTAGATGGTGTGCGCACCATGGAAGACTTTGAAGTCATTGACATTGTGGATAACACTTCACCATATCCAACATTGTTGGGTCTGGATTGGGCCTTTGATAACCAGGATATTATCAATTTGAAGACACGGAAGATGATCTTTGAATCTTGAAAATACAGAGTTATTGTGAAATTGGATCCCTCATAAGGAGGAAGGTATGTTGAATCTGCGATAGAAAATTTTATTACAAAATATGTAAATCAATTGTATAGAACTACCACGCATGAAGAGGATTATATCAAACCAAATACAAATGGAATTCTCAGTTGGAGGAGTATTAGTTCTTGTGATTTAGACTGACACAGAACTTGAAATAATGATTACATGAATTATCCACTAGAATATCTGCCAGAATGACATGAACGCTAAGATGCATTGGTTCAGAGGTAAGAAAACCTCCTACTTTTTATGGTCTAAATGACTTAGAATAATTTTTAATGAAGTTTGAATTAGAAGTAGTAGAAAATCAGATATTAGGAGTATTAGATATTTCTTTGAAAGATACACCTTCCTACTGGTGGGGTACACATAAGGAGAAGATCAACAACTGGTATCAATGCAAAAGGTTATTGCACATAAGATTCGACGTAGAGAAGGAGCATATATATGAGGAGAAATATGATGGAATTGGACAACCTAGAGAACATGTAGAAATGTGTAGAATTTAATGGAAATTAGTACCACCAGAAGAGTGGCCACATAATTTCATTCACGCACGTGAAGTCATTCCAAGGAACTGTTACAAAGAGCAGGAAAAACACAGAGAAACTGCAAAGTGGGAATAAATACAAAAATATTTGTGATTACATTTACCTTTGAGCATGAGAGCCCATAGATAGATATTGTGATGAAGGTGGTAAGAGACAAAATATTTGAAGAACCATAATTTTTAATACTCCCAACATATCAGAATTAGACTAGATAGATAGTTAGATAATTGTTGCATTGTTATCATGTCACAGAAGAAGAAGATCCAGCAAAAGAAAACCCACACAATATCCAGATCCTAGAAGTTGAAGGTCAAAGGGAGATCGAAGGTCCAAAGCTAGGTTCAGAATATTATGTTGTACAACTAAATATAAAGAAGGTAAATATTGAAACTGTAGAAAACCCAAAGATTGCAAGCATTGGAGATTATTGGGATAATCAGAAAGTAGAAAGAATCACTGAATTACTACGCGAGTACAATGACTTGTTCCCAAATACATTTTCATAGATGAAGGGATTAGAAGGAGAACTAGGAGAGATGAAGATCCCTTTGAAACCAGATTCCACACCTATAAGACAAATACATTACATGTTGAATCCAATATACAAGGAGAAAGTGAAGGCATAAATTGAAAATATGTTAGAAGTTGGTGTCATAGAATCTATGGAAGAATCAAAATGGATCAGTCCTATGGTGGTGTAGGAAAAGAAGAAAGGAGGGATCATTATTTGTGTAGATTTGAGAAAATTGAATGATGCTTGCCTACATGATCCCTTTCCTACCCCATTTACAAATGAAGATTTGGAGAATGTAGGAGGTCAAGAAGCTTATTCATTTACAGATGGTTTTTCAGGATATCATCAGATCAAGATAGCACCAAAAGATAGACATAAGACAAAAGTTTCTACAAAATGGGGATCATTTCAATATACAGTTATGCCATTTGGATTGAAGAATACACTTGCATTTTTTTAAAGAGTAGTATTAACAACTTTTAAGGACTTTATTCACAAGTTTTTGGAGGCTTAATTGGATGATTGGACAATGTTTAGTTTACTTAAGGATCATGTGGAAGTGTTAATATTGATGTTAGACAGGTGTAGACAGTGTCATATTTCACTAAATATTAAGAAATTCATTTTCAATGCACCTTTTGGTATCTTGTTAGGGCATGTGGTGTGCAAACAGGGTTTGTTGGTGGATCCTACTAAAATTGTTGTTATAGTGAATTTACCACCACTGAAATTAGTGTGCCAATTAAAAAGTACACTTGGTCATACATGATATTACAGGAAGTTCATAAGGGGATATGCACAGATTATTGTGTCGATGGAGAAGTTGTTTAAGGACACTAAATATTAGTGGAATGATGAATGCCAACAAAATTTGGATATTTTGAAGGAGAAGATGGTAATTGCGCCAATTTTAGTATTTCCAGATTGGTCTAAAGAATTTCATGTGCATGTGGATGCATAGAAAATAGAATTAGGAGGAATATTGACACAACCAGGAGAAGGTGATATAGATCATCGTATTTCATTTTCAAGTTGGAAGTTATGATATTCATAACACAACTACAATACTACAGAAAGAGAAGGATTGGCCATGGTGTATGATTTGCAAAAATTTATACATTATTTGTTAGTGAAACATTTCAATATGTTTACAAATCATTCTACTTTTAGATACTTAGTTAATAAGCCAGTGTTGGGGGGAAGAATATGAAGATGGTTAATTTTGTTTTGGGAGTTTGAATTTGAAGTTGTGGTGAAGCCTAAAAGATTGAATGCAGGACTAGATCAGTTATCTAGGATGACTAATGGAAAAGAACCCAGTAACTTGGAAGAAAACTTTCTAGATGTACAATTCTTTTTAGAACAAATAGTTGATGAGTATTTTGCTGAAATTTTTGAGTTTTTGAGTACAGGATTTGCACCAAGAGAATTTACTATTGTGCAGAAGAAAAATTTGGTGGTCAGAGTTGCAGACTACCAATTGATTGTAGGTCATTTATACAATCTTGGAGAAAATAACATTTTGAGGAGATGTGTTATGGAACATGAAAGGCCTATCATTTTAGCAGAATCCCATGAAGAAATCGCTTGAGGACACTATAAAGGGAAATCTATTGCATATAAGGTATTACACGCAAGATTATGGTGGCCAAAAATTCACAAGGATTCAAAGGAGTACTTTCATAATTGTGATGTCTGTCAGAGAGTTGGAAAGCTATCCAGGAGTGATGAGATGCCATTGAGACCTCAAGTAACTTTGAAAGTGTTTGATAAGTGGGAAGTAGACTTTGTATGTCCAGTTAATCCACCAAAACAATATCATGAGCTAGCTATATTATTACAATGACAAAATACTGGGTTAAGGCAACACCAGTAAAGGATTATAATGCAAAGACTACAATGCAATTTTTATTTGAACATGTAGTTACAAGGTTTGGATTCCCAAGAATGTTGATGAGTGATCAGGGAACTCACTTTATCAACAATACAATCCAAGAAATGATTTAACAATTTGAGATACATCACTATAATAACACTCCTTATCATCCTCAAGCAAATGGGACAGTAGAAGTGTTCAACAAGATATTGGAGAATGTCATGAGAAATATTTGTAATGTAAAAATGGATGACTGGGACTTGAAGGTACCAGTAGTGTTATAGGATTATAGGACTACACACTAGCAAATTTGGGTCATTATGCGACGTTTATTTCGATGCTCTTGCGATGTTATGTTGTGGAATTTATGACAAATCTAGACTCTCAAAAATGTTGTTTTACGTCACGTGGCAATTGCGATGAAATTGAATAAACGTTGCAAGAGTGACGCCCCTAAGGAACTTATCACTATTGTAACAAAAAATAAATATCGTCACCAATACGAAAATTTAGGAAAAATGTGAAACCAACATTTCGTCTCAATTGTGATGACACTTGTGACGACAACTTTCGTTGTTTACATAGCAAAATTGTCACAACAATTCAAGTTGTCATCGCAAGTGTGAAGATAACTTTGTCACAACTAGTTAAGTTTTCATCGCAAGTGAGACGACAACTTTAGCACAACTATTTAAGTTGTCGTCTCAAGTGTGATGACAACTTTTCGTTGTTTACATAGAAAAACCATCACAACTATTTAAGTTGTCGTCGCAATTGTGATGACAACTTTCGGTGTTTATATAACAAAACCATCACAGCTATTTAACTATTGTGACACTTGCGATGACAACTTTCATTGTTTATATAACAAAACCATCACAACTATTTAAGTTGTCTCTGCAAGTGCGACGACAACTTATGTTGTTTATATAAAAAAAACATCATAGTTATTTAAGTGGTCATCTCACTTGTGGCGAAAACTTCTGTTGTTTATATAACAAAACCGTCGCAGCTATTTAAGTTGTCATCGCAAGTGCGATGACAAATTCCATTGTTTATATAACAAAACCATCAAAACTATTTAAGCGGTCGTCGCACTTGTGACGACAACTTCCATTGTTTATATAAAAAAATCGTCATAGCTATTTAAGTTGTCATCCAAGTGCGATGAAAAATTTCGTTGTTTATATAACAAAATCATCACAACTATGTAAGTTGTCATCGCAAGTGCGACGAACAATATTCATTTCAAAATAAAATTAAAAATTAAAACTTTATTTGATTTAATATTAATATTAATACATGATGCAAATGAAGGCTTAATGATATTATTAGAAGAGTTTATCAGATAATTAAGGTGCAACAGACCAAAGAACAAGTGAATGGGAGATTCCAAGAATATCAAAATAAGATGAAAATTATTTTTGATAAAAGAGTTAAAGAGAGATTTTACTCTTTTACTCCATGAGATTTGGTGCCACATCAATGTTACCAAGGAAGAAGATGGTAAAGTCAAGGATATTAATGGAATAGGGCATCAAGGAACAATTATGCGATAAGATATTATCAAATATTTAAGGAATCAAAGGAAAGGAATCTATCAAAGAATGACACTGAAAATAACTAAATATGGATGGATGAATAATCATATTGTATGAGAGCATAAATATAAGTAACTCGATTACTTGGTTTCATCACATGCAAAAGATTTAGCCACAAATCTTTTAGGATAGTTTTTCGAATGGGGGTACTTATGTTATGACCCAATGGGGGGTATATATGGGGTTGAATGTATATGTAATTGGATTGAATGCATATGTAATGGTGTTAAATGTATATTAAATAGGGGGCAATCTAATAGAGGGRSCACATGTGCAATGAGTGAGAATATGTATATATAGAGATCAATATAGTCATTATCGGGAAACATTTGAACATATGATTTGGATATATGGATGTACTTGGGTTATTTGGAGGAATTTGTTCCTAACTATAAGGAAGTTGTGCTCCACACTCACATTTGGCGTACACTATGTATATTGATTGAGCATGTTATTTTGAGTATTTGGACAATAACTCTTACTTACCCCATGGATTATCCTTCTAGATATATACTAAGGGCAATTGGTTTACATGGTGTAATCAACAAAAACTGAAATCAATTCTATAATTGTGAAGTTTCTTGTTAGTTCAAACAATATTTTTCTTGACAAGCATTATATTTTTAAAGTGTTTCCATCCTCTTTATTTGGTCATCTTGAAGTCATTGTGCATTTTTCTCTAAAAGAAGGTTTCATTTTTAATAAATCTTATTTTGATTATAATATGAATGAACTTTGCTTAATATCCAAGCTTGTATGGAGACGATTTCATTCATTTTGGAGAGTGGTAGTTTATGTTCCTAATATTTCTTTATCCCTAAGACCAATATATGGCATGCCCATTATATTGTTTCCATGCTTTGACTACAATGCACACCAACCACCCAACTTAAACTCACATCAAACCATGGTTGTGAGACTTGGGATTGACGAAAAGTCAGTGAGTTTGGGATATGGAAAAACTTGGCAACTCAACAAAAATTAGTTCAAAACTCTTCAAATAGAAACAACACTTAGAATACATAAAATTTTGTGTAGAAAAAATATTAATGACATTTCCATCCTTAAAATCTATAAAATGATAGGTTTTCCATCAATTCATCTCATCAAATATGATAACAAAAAATCTGGCAGTTAAAATTAGCCTAAAAAATTTAAACATAAATCAAATAGCTTGCATGGGACTATGACATCTTTGCAACGAATTCATTCTAGGTGGTGTTTCATGTTGTTTGTGCCCCCCCTTTCATACTGTGGTTATAGTGTTTGCACTTGAGCTTCTTGTCATCGTTTGATTCAAGTTTGAAGGCATGTTCTCATGCTTGATCAAACCACCTTTTTGACTTAGGATCCATGGTTATTCAATATTCAATACAAATAAGAGAAGAGTATATCACTGTAGGTTGATCCCTGAATTAAAAATGAAGATGAAATATCCAAAATCAATTTTGTTGAAAATCAGAATACTTTCTTCAAAATCGGAATTCAATTGAAACTGAATATATAACATGTAGATATCTTGTCTCTCCACCTCCTATTCAGTCTCCAGCCCACAAGTACAAGTGTTCTCAAGACTCCAACTGAACCCCAAACAAGAATAACACAACCTGCTGAAAAAATTTTCAGTGTTCACAGTCCAACTGAAAACTCAAATCAATGAAGATAAAATGACCAAATGAGTGAAACACATCTTGTTTTTGGGTTATATTCCTTTAGGGTTTCCTTTGATGTGTTCCTGCTCATATTTCTCCCTCCAAAAAACACATTTAGGCCTTTTCTCCAAGTCAATTCCATGTGGGATCCACCTTTGCTTAATGTGCGAGTTTTGTCAGGTTTCAACAAGTCTAACAAGTTCGAGTCGGGTTCAACAGGTTTTGGCAAGTTTCATTTATAGGAAACTTTCACAACAAGCTTACTGGTTATTCATTTCAGCGTTGACCCAACAAACTCATAGACCTTCGACATGTATCACAACATTACTTCAAACCAAGGTTTTAAGACTCAGACTCAACAAAAACTTGGCCAACTTGGGACTTGGAAAAACTTGACAGCTCAACAAGACTTGACAAAACTCTAAATTGAAAATTAAAATCAAATTTAATTAAAAAATACTCTCAAAATACAATAAATTTTATGCAAAAAAAATAATATGAAAATTTTGTCCATAAATATATAAAACAACAGTTTATTTGTCAATTCATCTCATCAAATATGATAATATAAAATTTGGCACTTGAAATGTGTTAAAAAACTGAACCATAAATCAAAATTTCAAATAGCTTGGAATCCATCAAATAATAACAAGTTAAACAATTCAACTATTGTACTACATAAATCATGACATAATCATAAACTCAGAATAGACAATGTCTCCAATCTCAAGTATCATTTATTTTGTTTCCTTCATTTGATATTGAAGCATGAGAGTGTGAATGTATTTTAGGAGATATCAAAGAATGAGATTGAAGGTATTATAGCAAACCTCACAAAACAAGTTTCCTTGTTCACAGTCACACTATAGATTGAAACACAATCACTCAAGAATAAATGAGAAAATGAGTTATATGCCTTTAGGGTTTCATTAGAGAAGTTCAAGGTATTTTTTTCCCTCCAAAACCCTATCTAAGCCCTTTCTCCAAGTGCTTTGCATGTGGGGTCCGTGTTTACCTATTAGGGGTCAAAATCATGAGCTCTATGCAAATTCTAGCAAGTTTCCATGGGTTCCAACAAGTTTCATGCGATTTTATAGCCTCTACAAGTTTTTTCCACTAACCTACAGTGAGTAGCTTCAAATCCAAGGGACGAGAAAGAATCTAGATTACCTTGATCTTAAACACATCCTCACATTGGCCATACAATTGTGGCATGCAAAGAATAACACACCAACCCCATTTAACTTTGTGAACTTTCAAAAGATCCTGATAATGTTTCTTGAATTTACTAAAACAACTTCAATAATTAGGATTCTTTATCAAGAGTATGATACTATATGGCATAGTTATCATACCTAAATATGGTTCTCACATGATATCCATGACTTTCTTTTGTAGAGGTTTTTATGGAGACATGATATCTACCCTATTGCTCGTAGATGATGACATCCTACTAGTATCCTTACAAGAACAATGAAATATGATTGTTATTACATTTTTGGGCAAGGTTAGGCAATTTGAGTTCAACCTTGGTAAGACCATGTCATGATTTTCAACACCGCAAATGAAGGACTACTGAAATAACATTTCACTTTTTCCTTCAAAATATTCCAAGGCCAAGACTAAGTTTATGCCCAATAAATAAAGATTAGTCTTCTTAAAGGTTGTGCAATGTTTATGCATATAGGTAAGGATATATGTATACATGGGTATGAGCACATAAACAAACAATGCCATGAAATAGCCCTCCACTTATTCACTTCTATTATATAGTCACTTGACAACAATTTAGGTAATAAAACATAGAATGCTTTGTTATATGAACTTTATGTTAGATTTGGTGGATCTGAGGTACTTCCGCATAGACGGCACCCAACATGCGGAAGTGACCAAGCACATTTCTCCCTAGTGACTTTATAAATCAATTTTATAAAGTTAAGTTGAGCTTTTATTTTTTAATGCGTAAAAGTGAATTTATGAGGTTTTCGATCACTTTAGTGACTTAAGTGACCTCAACGAATGATTAAGTCGTGATCGTTGATCTCATGAGGGAAATATTAGATCTTGACCATCAATATCATTGGGAGACCAAGTGTTAAAGGAGTTACACATTGGAAATTTCATAAAGGAAACACTTGAGGGAGAGAGGGCACACACTTTGAGGAGAGCTTGAGTAGGAAGGTGAAGAGTCACTTTTCTCAAGAAAGAGATTGAGCTCATGGAGAAGTGAGAGTAACATCAAGAGGAGAGCGCATTCTCCAAGGGAAAGAGGGAGGTTCGTACAGCTAGAGGAGGGGTATGATTTCCAAGGAAGGAGAGGGTTTGTACAATTGAAGGAGGGCATGATTTTCAAGAGGAGAAGAGGGCACATTTTTCCAAAAATTACAACATTAAATGTTGAGTTGAAAGCAGTGAAAAGGGAGGTGGTACATCACTGTTTAGAGGCCGTACAATAGAATAGAGTCACAAAAATCGAGGCAAGAGGATGGAAATTTTTTCTAAGTGTTTGGATGTATGAAATTAGTGCAAAACAATATTTCTAATGTGCACATATATCAAGATTGTATTTATTGTTAAAAGGACTATACATTGTAGAAAATGGGGATTGTTTTGTGTGGTTTTTAGCACACAAATCGAGGAGGTTTGTTGGCACATTTTTCAAGAAATTTTGCTGTTGATTAATCATTGTTGTAAAATCTAATATGAAATTTCTCTGAGCTCAATAAGAAAACTCTCCTTGAACAGGTTTTCCCAAGTTGGGTTTTTTCCAGGGGCATTGCCCCAAAATTACTAGTGTTATATGGAGTGATTTCTTTGTTGTTCATTATTATTTCCGCTGCTATTTTAGTTTCATATCTCTGTCATATAGTATTTATGATTTATTGTTGAAGCTTTATAGGAGGTTGAAATATGTTTATGACTTAGAATATATCTAAGCTAAAATTTCTACATGGTATCAGAACTGGTGCTTTGAGGTTCAATAGACAAGAGAGTTGGCACTTGATTTGCAGTGCGTTGCAAAGGGGTTTTACCTAGAAGAAGGGAAGGGAAGAAAGTAAATTAATATATGCAACATAATCCAAAGAATATTATGAATCATGAAGATATGCAACATAATCCAAAGAATACTATGAATCATGAAGATATGCAACATAACATGTTGTCTATAGAGAATCATGAACCGTTGAGTGAGATATGGGTATTGTTATAATATTTTGTGTATCAAAGATAGCTATGAAGGATTTAACCATGGATGGGGGATAAATCCAAGTAATTAGGCCTTGAAAAAATATTATTGGGTTAATAGGCCATGATTAAATCAATGAACTACAACATGATACATTTAAAGGGAATCTTTTGAATATGGGTTGGATGAAGTTTCCATTAGGATTTTTTCTGTAGTAGAGATTTATGTTGGGGCTTTGACCATGATTAGGTGATTAAAATAGGGTCCTTAATCCATAAAGTATGATGAAGGCCTTTAACTACAACATCATCCATTTAAAGGGGATATTTTTCATATGAATGAGAAAGGGTTTCCATTAGGATTTTTTGTGTAGCCAGGATGGGTCTTCGAGCCCTGACTATGATTAAGGGATGAAAATAAGTTCCTTAATCCATAAATGAGTGTAACTAGTCTTATGGGACATTGAATATTCTTCAAACAACTAAAAAACAACTTTTAGAAATTAACTTTTTCCTTGAGCACGATATTGGTACTTTTAGGAGGCTTTACATAGAAGATATGGATCTCTATATTTGGTTGTAAATGAAGATTCTAGGGCCCTAGTCCATGAAAAAGGACTCAACCCACCATACAAACTCAAATCATTGGCTTCTTGGTGGGATATATGCATCATTAAGAGAATTTTCATACTAGGAATGGGTCTCAAGGCTTTGACCATGGGCAATGAAGGAAAACAAGGGTTGTATGATATAAATTAGTATTTTATGGATTATAATAGTTAACATATGAATGATATTTGGGAAATATTAGAAAACTTTAGATGCATGGGATGGATTTGGAGATTGTGACCATGGTCATGCGAGAAAAGAAAGGGTCTTAATATCTAAATGAAACTTTTAATGATCATGAACCATGCACATGTCCTTGAACAACTACAAAGTTTATTTCAAGGGGATATTTGGCCTCCATTTGGGATATGTGTGACGTTAGGTGGTTTCATGCACCAAGGATAGGTCTAGGGGTCATAACCATGACAAGGAGAGAAAATAAATGGACTCAAGTCATACATAAATATTTTAAGGATATTGTCCATGAACATGGACTCAAATCACCACATAGGACCTATAAAAAGGATCTTTGATCTCAAAATGGGATATGGGTGCATACAGTAGTTTTTTCATACCAGGGATGGATGTTGGTGTCTTGACCATGGTAAAGTAGTGAAAAGAAGATACATATCAACTAAGTGAATATTTGAGGGCTCATGGGATAAAATGGGGTCTTAAACCATTGCATTCATCCTTCAAAGGGGATATTTAGCCACCAATTGGGATACATATGAAATTAGGAGAAATGTTTGACCAAGGATGGGATTTTTTATTAATTTATATAAAACATGCCCTTTATAAGATATAATTATCATTAGAGTGGTATGTGGATGACATTATAAGGTTTTATGCATTAGGGATGGGTACTAGACCCTTAACCATGGTTGGGTCACAAGTCGAGGGAATTAGGAACTAAGTTAATATTCTTGATCTAATAGGCCATGATCAAGGCCTCAAACTACAACATAGTTCGTTTAAAGTGAATCTTTGTCATATAAGTAGGATATGGGTATAATAATGAGTTTTTTCATAGTATGAATGGGTTGCAAGGACTTTACCATAACAAATGGAGGACAATAAGGGCCTTATTCCATAAATGGACTTGTAAGGCTCAATATCCATGAACATCACCTTCAACATAATCCTTTTAAAGGAAATATTTGGCCTCCAAGTTTAATATGTGTACCATTATGAAATATTTTTCACTAGGGACATGTGAATTAAGTAATTAGTCATGGTAAAGTGAGGAAAATAAGTCCCTTGGGTCACTTATGAATCCTTTAGGGATTAAGGGACATAATCAATGCCCTAAACCACATAACATGTTCTCTATAGGGAATCATGAACCTTTGAGTGAGATATGGGTATTGTTATAATATTTTTTGTATCAAAGATGGCTATGAAGGATTTAACCATGGTTGGGGGATAAATCCAAGGAATTAGGCATTGAAAAAATATTATTGGGTTAATAGGCCATGATTAAAGCCATGAACAACAACATGAGACATTTAAAGGGGATCTTTTGCATACAAGTTGGATGAAGTTTCCATTAGGATTTATTGTGTAGTAGGGATTTATGTTGGGGCCTTGACCATGATTAGGTGATGAAAATAGGGTCCTTAATCCATAAAGTATGATGAATGCCTTTAACTACAACATCATCCCTTTAAAGGGGATATTTTTCATATGAATGAGAAAGGGTTTCGATTAGTATTTTTTGTGTAGATAGGATTGGTATTCGGGACTTGACCATGATTAGGGGATGAAAATAAGGTCCTTAATCCATAAATGAGTGTAAATAGTCTTATGGGACATGGAATATTCTTCAAACAACTAAAAAATAACTTTTAGAAATTAACTTTGTCGTGGAGGTGACCACCCTTCAAACGTGCATTTTTCAAAGACATTAAAAGGTTAAATGATTGAATAATAGATAAACATATATGACCACCCATATTGATCATTTATGTCATTTCTCTATGATTTCAATGTTCAATTTGTTACATCTGCATTCTCAATCAAGGTATTTAGCATGTTTATGCATGGAAACAATTCCTCTTTGTATCCCACCTTGTAGAATAACAAGACCTTAACATTGAAATGTTTGGGTTCCTATCCTTGGCTTATTTTTCTTCTCGCAATGAATTGTGGAAGGTTCAATATCATTGTACATATCATAGAGGAACGAATAAGTAGGCTTTGAGGCAATGTTGAGTAGAAACACCATGTCCATGACACAATGAAAAGAATTGTAATGATCTTTGTCTTTAAGTGTATAACAAAATTACATTCATAGATATATACAAGCCATAGAAATAGCCTTGTGTATATTATCAGCTATATAATGTACATCTAACTGTCTTATAAAATTATTACATGAAATCATGAATTTCTTTTAGTCTTCTTTTTTTCTTTCCAGTTCTTAAGCAAATCATCCACATCCATGTCTTCGTTTACTGGGTGCTCATCAATAGATGATGTTGTTTTAGTCCTTTCACGCTGAGTACGTCTGGTCTCATACCCATGGCATGGATGCTACTATGAGGGGCCATCACCTAAAAAAATAAAAAATACTAAATTTATATGGCCAATTTTTAAATATCATTGAAGTAGTTCAGTAATATTAAAAAAAAACTCTGCAATGTGATTATTTACCTAGTCCTCTAATCGACACTGTTGGAATGGCTTCCGACCTATTCACCTAATCTTCATGTCGAGGATGATAATATATCACATTCTCTGCCATTGAAACGTGAAAATTTATAAGTACAAAATTATTAAGTATATGATTAATATATAGACATTTTATCGTCGTGGTCCTCAGTCACAGGAACATCTTGGGGTTGCACCTCACTGGGATGGGGTTGTTGGGGAGAACCATGATCTTCTGGCGTCATTTCACTATCAACGCTATGTTGTTCAGTACTAATGGTTTCGTTGACAATGTTTCTCCCTTGATTAAAACAAAGTAAGACGTTAAATTATGGACGATATCAAACATTTACGTATTTTATAAGTAACAAAAGGTTAATGTGGACTGATTTTTATTTACCTTATCCCGCAAATTGGATCTTGGGGTCTGACCCATGATTTTTCTACGATCAACCACAACTTTATAGTCGTACTTGTAACTAAGTTGGAGGTCTTCCTCCATGGTTTCTGTTCCAAATTCGTCACCTCGCATTGCATAAGGGTATGGTTTTTTAATGTTTTTCACTGCAATTACCTTAAATTTGTAAGGTGATACAAATAATATTCTTACGATGTTTGAGTACTTACAATTTGTGACTGTAACCTTGAGTAGCCGTCTTGGCCTAGCTTGTGTTGGCCATGTTTGGCAATCCTTGCTTTGGTTTCCTTCGAAGTGTCAGGCAACCTATCATCAAAATATTCAAGTATGTTATATATAACCACACTTTTATTTAGATCTAAAGAAAAATAAAGCTAGTATTGAATTCAAAAATTTGTAATTTACCTTGGTGTACCAGTTATTTGTTCTCCTGATTTTTTCAAAATCTTCTCTTTTTCATCATCAATGATCGTCTTCCACTCCCTCTCTGGAATTGAGGGAAGATGCTCATACCTAGGATTTCTTTCCAAGATTCGTCTATAAACATCCCAGGTATATTTTAAATATTCACCCACTGCATATGTGACTGCTTTTGTATTGAACGTGTCTACACCAAAGAGGCCTTCAAGATAATCCATAAGTTCCTTTTTGAGGTTGGAATTCTGGAAATTCCACCTCATCCATAAGGTTTCCCCAAAAATAGACAAGGCCTTGCTCTCTACGTGCCTATAAAAAAGGTCGTTTCCTACACAAAAAAATATATGATCATTAATTTAAAATTAATAATCTAGATGGTTTATGTATGAGGACAACATTAAATGATTAAAATATGAATTATAACTACTAGGGAGTCTTGATTGTTTTAATGGAATTCCATTAGCATCGACCAAAAATGTGCACGGAAGGGTCCCCATGCTTGTCACGCGTCTAGCTCTAGGAAATGCAACCATCTCAACCACATTACTATGATCCTCATCTCCGCCACAATCTCTAGACTCTGATCGAGGTGTGGATGCCTATCGGTGTGTGTCATGGCTCCTATCTAAATGAGGTGTGGAAGATGGAGAAGTAAATAGTGCTCTAGCAGTTGTATGACCACCTACATCAGGATTCTGTAGCGTCTCTGTAACACCACTACTACCAACCCTGGGCTGAATAGGCTCCAAATATTCTTTTATAAAAAATAAAATGTTTTTTCGTGAGATAATGTAAAAGTTAAATAACAAAGTATCATAATTGAACATATGATTGAATTAAAAAAAAACAATTATGGTTATTACCTTATATGTGTTAAGTTGTGACATAAGGAGCTTAATCATTTCTTTGACGTATGGGGTTTGTTATGGACAATCTAACAAGATAACAAGTTCCTTGTTAGCTTTAATGATATTTTTTTTTAATAAAAGCATCGGATCAGCGCAAGAATAAAACCCCTCCTCATCAGTAGAATCATGATCCGCATGGCCTGCTGACTACATATAATTTCAGCAAAAACAATGTTATTTCAATAAAATTATATAAGCAAATAATAAAAACAACGTAAAATGAAAGTGGAAATTGATAATCATTTACATGTTCTTTGGCTGGCCCTTTTCCATGATCATCCTTCCACATTAAAATATAATTAGAACCCCCAAATATTTAAAAAATTGTTAATGATAACAATAAAACAACGTTAAAGATAATATTTACAACAATGTTAAAGATAATAAAAAAATATAATGCAATAAGTAGAGGTTTCTTAAAGAGGTGTTGCATAAGAACCTGTACACTATTAGTCAATGTTTCTATTCGATTCAAATGGTAATCCACTAATAACTCTTCCCTGGGAGCTATCTTTTTTGTTGCACATAGGACTCCTCGATTCTCTTCACATCCCTCAAATATGCAATTTGGTTGTTTGTTTGTTGTCCCGAATCGTGTGTTTTTTATAAACCCTGTGATATTACCAAAACATTTAGGCCTTCCATCAATATATATAGTCACTCCCTTATTTTTATCCTTGTTTATTAGTTGTATATAATTTGCGGTGAGTGCATATCTATGCATACTTCATATGTATCGGACCAGTCGCATCCAATCGTTATAATTGTAACACGGTCCAACATAGTCCATCAATTCAGTTATTGTATTGTATTTTACAATTATTCCATCCATGGAAAATAGCCCCAAGGCATGCAGGGAGGATGGTGCAATGAGATATGTCCTATTTTTGACAACGAAGTCAACATCTATAGGAGGTAGTTCCTTAGGTACCCATTTCTTCACCAGATGTTTATACCTGAGTGGAACATCTATGTCTCCTATGCTCTCGTCATCATAAGAGCATGATCCTCCTTTAGCAAGAAAAAATTTCATGCGTCTACAAAATTTTGTTATGAATTTTTCACCTCTGGTCCTTATTTTCTTATCATATCTACTAGATGCAGTCACATTTCCGGCCTCTATTTGTCCTAAGATTTCCTTACTCAATGAAGAAATATCTGACAGGTACCTGTTTGGTTGTACCTTCAGTTGCATGTTCACATGTTGTTAGTTAGTAGTCCATCATCATATTCATAGTTCTAAATAAAATATTTATATCTTTAGTTTTGGATGCACAATTAGACTACGGTGCAATTACCAATATTAGTGGTTAAACACCTAATTTAATGTGACATCCCTCTTGATTTTGGACATATTAAGGACATATTAAAAATGTGAAAACACTAAGGACGTGATAAATTTATCATATGGATCTAAGAAAAAAATATTATTAAGGTTGTTGTTTGTTGTATTTGTGCAAAATGAACCTAAAAAAAAAATTCTCACTTGAACTTGAGCAATGCCATAACTTCTAGAAATGGTATAGAAAAATATAAATACTAGACTAGGATAACCCAACTAAGCATCCTCTACTCAAGGAAGAGGAACCAAATGACACAAAACGCCTCTAATTTTTGCAAACCCCCATGTGTTGCATTGTGAACTCCCACAAGGCCATCCTAAACCCCAATACTATAGGGAAACAATAATAGTTTTGTAGGAATCAAATAAACGTAGGGTTGGACATGGGACATATTAAATATTCTCAAAACCTAGATTAATATGGAATTTTCAAATGTCCTAGGTAAACTTAAGAAATATTTTTCTATTTTGTAGATGTACAATTGAACCAATAGAGAGAAAGTCTACATGGAGAAAAAAATCCCATGTAGCGACTAATTGGACCAATAAAGAGAAATTTCATAACACACAATATAAAAGTTCCATATAGGGACTAATTGGACCAACAAAGAGAAAGTACAAAAAACATAAGCTTAAAGTCCCACGTAGGGGGGTCTATTGAAGGAGAATTTTCTTTTATTCACCCAAATTGGTTGTAATATATCTATTTTATATGTAGCATGGATAGCCATAGACAACCTGGACACTACCCCTATTGTAAAATAATATAAATCTATCAATTTCTTCGTAAACAGGAGGACCTAATTGTTGAGAACTAGGCCTCTATCTTTTCATCTATTAGTAGAATCCATGTTCAAGAAGATAATCATAATGCATGGTCTATTTTTATCATGGAGTCTCTATTACAACATAAGAGGAAAATCAATGCTTTAAAGGAAGAGTGCATATGTTGCACTAGAAAATCTCAAATTTGTCAAAGAGATTTCAATATGTTCCTTTCAATGCCAAGATGTATGTCAGTTGAATGCCTATGGCAAAAAAAGAAAAAGAATATGTTCATCAAATTCCTCTAGATTTGGACATGGTTGGGGAGGCCTGAGACTCTTATCCCTATCCAATGGAGAAAGAAGAAGCTCACAATATGCATGTTTTTCATTAATTCCAGGTCTTCGTGTACTACAAAGTCTATCTAGTATTAAGTGTCATATATAGGCTTTGTACTAATAAAAGTTCACAATCCTCTACAAAGGATAGAATTGCATTTTTTGTAGACAAGCATCAATATTTTTAACAAACTATGAATCATAGACTGTGGGACAAACCATTTTTTTGTATTCTTACATTGACCAATACAACTATAACAAATTTTGCTTCATTATTTAATGAGCACTCAAACTATTCTCACAAATCCTATTGAGGTTCATCTTCATCCTTGTCATTATTCTTGAGGTGAATAGTATTTGTTTTGGAACATTTTTTCCACCAATACCATTTTTTTATTACACCCAAAGTAAACCCCTTAGCTTGTATCTCTTCCATTTCCTTTATCATGATTATGGTGTGATTATGCATTATTGTGTTATTTAGAACATATCTATCATTACTTCAGGCCATGGATCCTATGAGTTTCTTATTGACTTGTTATCTAGACAAACCAACAAGAATATTTTGAAGCTCAAAAGGGTCACAACTTGGAGCCTAAAAGGATCATCCAACAATATCTTTCCATATGCCAAACCCTCTGTGCCAATCATATCAAATAAATATTTTTATCCCTGCAAACCCATAATCGATTTTACACTTTGTAATATCCTAAATTCAAATATCTTCCCACAAAATCAACACCTTAAGATAAATTGTATTTCATATCTTTCTTAGGTTCATATCTCTTAGAGGATTTCTCTCTTTATGTTTCCAAAAAGACATGTGGCATGCTCATAAATTGTCATGTCATTATGATGATGTCAACATGGTTGGCTCATTAAACACAAGGTCCAATTAAATTACACCACATGGAAATGCAACATCAACATAAATGAACTTGGAAGGACTAGTGGTGGCTCTAGAGTGTGCCACATGGGACCACTACACATTTTGCAAGCTAAGTAAGAAGACACCCTTATCAAAAAAATTCCAAGTATTTTGGAGAATTGGACTCAAACAAGATTTCACTAGGCTCTAATAATACTTCACATCCATAGGAATTGAGAAGATTTGTCATTTCTAATATCTCCAATGCAAGAACTTTCTTAGAAACATGGTACCTAGACTTAAGCCTAATGCATAATATTTTA
>ML799397.1:553205-563718 GCA_009831015.1 Picea engelmannii
CTCTTCACTCACCCTCACTTTAATCATAAAGTTATCTTTTAATTTTCATCTCACAAATTAATTTGACTAAGACCCATATTCGACAATTTCTCCCCCTTAGGGCCTAGGGAAGAGAAACACTTGCCTTGGTACATAATTTAACAATTCCAAGGCCCCGAGGGGACAAAGGTTGAATTCTAATTTGGTGGCAATATTCCATTAGAAAAATCGTTTCCTTTCTTAGATGTTATGGTAGATAGTTGACGACATTTACAAGAATAAAATACAAGGCAATATTGGAAGAGCTTGAGGAAATTTCAAGAATGCCTCAACTTATCCCCTCAAAGAATAACAACTTACCAAACAATAAAAAATACTAAAGGTTGATGATACATATAAAATACTGATGAAATCCTAAAACTTGCGTCAACCAAATTGGGTACTCTGAAAGAAAATTAGGTTTTATGGTTTACATGATGCATTGATGATGGAAGAAAGTGGGTGTGTCAGTCAATTCAAGTCTAGAAACCCTCCCATATCAGTAAGGCATGTGAACAGTCTATCCAGGTCAAATTTCAATGCATACAGATACAATTTTAAAACATTTCAATGTTGGCCTCATTCACATGTCATTATTTCTTGCCTATAGTATCTTGATGGTGTTGATTAAGAAATCAAAGAAATAGAGGGATTTTTCATCACGACTATGACACAGATACATTGTATATACATTAATGTAGAACCTGAAAGAAAAATGAAGAAATACCAATGAAAGCCTAAAACTTGCGTCAACCAAATTGGGTACTCTAAAAGAAAATTAGGGTTTATGGTTGATCAGGGGATCAAATTTTGCTCAAAAATTCAAAGTGCTTGGAATCACTTCAAATTGAACGAGAGCATATGCCTCATCGTTGCGAATCCAATGCAACATGTTTCATCTCAAACGAACGTCAGGAGTGAGAGATATCATGATCTGTTCGAATCGTCAAACAGGAAAAAAAAGGGACACTGAATGTCCAGTCCATACAGGCTGACGTGGCAGGGTCGTACGATGACGTGGTAGAGACCGTACGACCATATGATGATGTGGCATGTGATGATGTGGTATTTTTTGATTGGCATATGTGGTCGAATCAAAATGCGACACGTGGCATCATTTTGGTCAATGGTAAGGTGCCATGTGGCCCAGTCATGGGCTGCCACGTGGCACCCCGGTATTGGCTATTGGTTTTTGTTTTAAAATTGTATGGGTCCGTGGGGGTCGAACCCCGAACCTCCCCTTTGGCTCTGCACTTTGGTAGACTATGGGATACCACTAGCCCACACGGTGATCCTTATTAACCATATGGATTTAAATATATTTCAATTTGAATATTGTTGTAAACGACGGGGGGTCGGGTTGGGGCTTAGCCGCGACCCACGGTTCTATGCCTTTGTATATGAACATGCCCTCTGTTAAATGGCACGTGGGGTTTTAAATGTGTAGCCCATGGTTATAGTGCTCATATCACATGACCATAACATGACTCCAATGTAAAGTGTGTGCGCACATTTTGGGTTGTTTACCAAATGGTTAAAAGACACAGTTCTATGTGCGCTCATATGACTTCAACCTTAGCGCGGAAGTTGAAAAAAATTAGCCCTTTTACTTTTTAAAATGCGCAAGGTCATATGACCCTTATGTGCCCGAGAGTTAGGCAGTTAGGGGTTGGTATTGTTGGGAAAAATACCCTACGGACTAGCAAACTAGGGTCAGACTTGCATGCAGATTTTGACCGCAAAGAAATTACTTTTTAACCTACCACCCAAAATGTAAACCCCTCTTTCACAATACATGCATGGAAAGGAACTACTAACCCTTTTACTGATGTTTGGTGTAGATCCTCCATTGCTCTTTTCCTGCTTACTTGCGCTGCTCCTTCCAAAGATAATCATGCAATCAAGACAAAACACTACGCATGCATGCTACTTTTCTACTTGAGGGTTAGAAATTAAGCATAAGTTAAACAAATCATATATAACTCATGCATTGGGACGGGAAAAGTATTCTTTTATTATTTTCAAAATGAATCAAATTACAATCAAAGTCAAGACCGGCCACCGCTCCTTGATCTTGATCCTGGGCTCCTCCTCTTCTTTTGTCCTCCAATTACTTTGCGTTAATTCTCATTAGGCTTGAGGAAAGGCTAAAGGGTTGGGACAATGGATTCAGAAAATGGGAAAAGTTTCTTCGCTTATAATTTTCCTCTTCCAAATTGTACCCCTACCCCTTCTTTTATAGGCTAGAAGGAGCTAGGGTTTTGGACTAACTCTCGGCCATGCATGGTCAGGAGTTTCAGTTAACTAACCCACAATTTTTTGTCCCGTCGGAAAATTTCCAATTTTTTGTTTTTTTAGGTAAACGCGGGCTGTAGTAGGGCTGCCAGCATTCACATGCATGCAGTAGTGAGTTAGGGTGCATGTACCTTGTCCCAAGAGGATTTTCAAGAGTTTGTTCAGCATAGTTTTGGCAAGGAAGGGATACGAGTTGGCCTGATGCCAGGTAAGAATGTGTGGTGCAATTTAGGGTTATCACAGATGCCCCCTAATGTGTGAGGTCAGAATAGCATCTGATGGCTGAAATACATTACCAATCTTTTACCAATCTGTACTGATATGCTGAATGAGGGAGCCCAAGAATTAGGAACCAGGAGGTGTCGTTTGCAAAATACCAAATGTCTCACCGAGGAGGGCATACCCATTCTTAGGATAAAATAGAACCATGGCTACCAATCAAATACACTGTAGATCCATGTCAAATAACTATAAAGAGTAGCCGCGAATAATACACAGGGGAGCTACATCTCGAAATCAGAAAGATATACATATAAAGTATCCATCTCCCAGAAGTTGATTCAACCTGATGGCTATACTTCAGAGCTCGAGAAACAAATTCAAAATCTTCTAAACTCGTGTAGGAGTGTAATGTGAGTGTATGACTGCACTACCCAGAGGTATTCGACGACTCATCGGTTATGGACTTGATAATCTTGATGATCAGACTGAAGGCTTCAGTGATTTCGAACAAAGACTTGATTGGACGTTCAAGATGGTCGGGTATGCGGACAAGAGACATATTGCAGAGGGGTCGACTCAGGCTCAGTGACAAAATTCCCTTGGATAATAGAACGACAAGTGATAAGACTCAGGCAACATATTTGTTAATCATAAGTCTACGAAGCAGGAGGCAACGCAAAATCTCCATATGTTTGGAAGAGTAACCAAACGGTGGAGGACACAACTCTATATAGTGAGAAAAAGATTCCTAATGTCGTACTACATCCCATAGTCTGATGATCAAACAAACAGATGTGCTTCATCCAAGGGCGACTCATTATGCTGCCAATAAAGAAAATACTTTTCCCATCCTCTTTTTGGGGTATATTTGATTTTTTTTTTCTTTTTGATCATTTTTGAAAAAAGAATAAAGGAATATTATGTTACAATGGAGGAATGAGTACGGAAAACATACAAGCTCGAGGCACAAGGACAAGACTGAGGTTCTGGTGAAATGATACTCGGGAAAAATCCTCCAGTGGCCAAATGTGTTAAGACACAGAAGCAAACTGTTGCAAGGCTGATGGGTAAGGTATGCAAATGAGGTTGATAGAACACACAACGGTAACGTCCTTCAATGTAAGTTTAACAAGCCCAGAGAAGGTAAGATCGGTGGTTTTTCATATTTAGAGAGTCTGAAAAAGCATAAAAGGAGACTCCATTGGGGTACCTTTTTCGAAGATAGTCTAGTCGGTTCGAAAAAGGGATAAACTAGCATCGATTAGACGTCAATTCAAAACCATTTTAATGAGTGTGAAAAGGACAAGATCACTCGGCTATATTTTCACTTTTAAGGAGTCTGAAAAAAGCTTAACTATGGACTCCGTCAGGAATGCTCTTCTGGACCACTTTAACGAGTGTGAAAGAATAAGGTCACTCGACGATCTTTTCAATCTTAGGGAGTCTGAAAAGAGCTTAACTATGGACTCCGGGGGGGTTTCTTTTTCGTAAATTTAGTCCCTTAGGCCCGAAAAAAGGAATAAAATTATACCTGAGGATACTCTTCTAAAGAATGGGAATTCGATAGAGTATACCTTTGTTCGTACAGTTGACCATCCTGACTGAAAAAGGGGTAAACTACCGCCAGACAGACATGACTTCAAATTTCAGTTTAGCGAGCATGAAATGTCACAAGATCGCTCGACAATATTTTCATGTTTAAAGGGTCTGAAAAGGGCTTAAAAGAAGACCTGTTTAAGGAACGTTCTTCTATACCAATTTAACGAGTGTGAAGAAACAAGGTCACTCGACAATCTTTTCATCATTGAGGAGTCTAAAAATGGATTAAAGAAGACTCCACAATGGTTACTTTTCTCAGTTAATCCGGACGAGATCGAAAAGCATAAAGAAAATCTCGCTGGATGTTGCTTTTGGATCTCAAAGTGAGCTTGAAAAAAAACAATGTTAGCTCATGATAGACTCTTTGTGGGTCGATGCCTGGCATCTCCTCGCAGGAGTTGTATGCTCTGATGAAAACATTGTCTATGATGCCAGGGGTTCTGGAGATATTGATAGGTATCATTTCAGAAATGGTTGCCATATTACCCTCAGCATAGATCTTGTGTGTAGCTAAGGGATTAGTATGACAAGACCTATATCCAATCATAGTCACGGTGAATTCTCCTTCTTTGATTCGGCTTAACTTTGGGAGGAAATATGATCTGTGATGAAGATCTTCCCGAGGTTTTTCCGGACTAGTCATTGCTTCGATTACTACTTCGTCAAAAGGAAAGACTAAGTCTAACGAATCGATGGTAGCAAGAGAACCCTGAGCCCAAATAGGCTCTAGAAGTGGATCCAACTCTTGTGCGGGAGTCGGATCAAGGTTAGCTGAAGCTTGTTGGACTAAAGAGTACACTACTTCAGCAGCCGACAAGGGCATGGACATGCTGGAGTGCCCTATCTCATCCATCGTGGCTGATGGGGAAGGAAGAATCCATGGATCCGCAAAGTAAGTCGTGCGGAACGATGAAACATGAAAAATCTCAGCCTTGTGGTGATTAGATATAAACTTGACATCATCATGAGGAGGTGGGTAATCGAAAGTACCCATGAAGGATGGGCACAAACCAACTCCTACATTAATGACACTGGGCTGAGGATTATCAATCATGGGAACTGTGGATGCCCCCAAAGCTAGGTCAAGTCTAGAGAATGACAATTGATCAATGGTCACTATCCGACCCTCATGTGGAAACAACAAGACTCGGAAAACTGTAGAAACCACAACATGCATAGCATAAGTCCAACTCTGACCTAACAAGAGGTTATAGTCGAGGGGAGAATCGACTACCTCTACTTCGATGCACATGGTCTTCCCTCCTAACTACATAGGGAAAGAAGGAACGATGCCATGTGGTCGGAAAGAATGACCGTCGAACGCAGTGAGGAGAGTAGGTGACGGAGACAAAGTGGGCTGGTCAATGGCCTTCCAACATGCTAACGACATAACGCATGTTGAGGCGCCCTCGTCGACCACCGTGTGAAAGATATTTTGTGTAAAAGTTTTCGTGGGATGGGCCACTACTATCTGAAACGCCACGTTGTAAGGCAGATGAGGTTTTAAGTCAGTCGTATCTAGCATGATGGTACCTGGGTTACAAGTCTCAGTAGAGCTTAAAGCAGTTAACAAGGCCTTCCTCTGAGCAGGGCAGCTTTGGAGGACCTCCAAAGAGGACATCGCACAAGGGGTTTGTGATAAATCTTCCACCATAGAGTAATTCTGGGCGACCCTTGCATTTGGGTTGTGAGAAGCTTTCTTAAATGTACCCTTTGGAATGCGTGTCATTGTTTCACCCAACGTCTTCTCGATCTATAGAGGAAGAGATGGGATCTCAACTTCTTTACCCTTCTCAGAGGTGCTTGGTTTACTATAGTCGTGTGCTCTAGTCGTTATTAAAGCATCACCCCTAACCATATATATGTTCGCGGATGAGGAATTGTTTGGGGGAGGGAAGGTTTATTGGATGCCCCCTTCGGCACTTGTAGAGGCTTGAGTTAAATTTTACCCATGCTGAAAGGGATTAGTCAACACGGCTTGTTGTTGCTGTGTGACAAACTTTTGGGCCTCTGCAAGTCGAGGACAAAGATGGGTCGAGTGGTCTTCTACACACAAGTTGCACGGATACCTCGCCTTTCGTTTTTCCGTGGTACCCTCGACAACATTATCAGTGGGTTTTTTCTCCCCCTTACCCTTCTTGCATTGTTTTTTCTTCCCTTTAGGCTGTTGGGTAGCCTTTGGGTTAGTCGTCTGCACAGAGTGTACTTCCGATGTTTGGGTAGGAAGAGCAGCCAAAGCAGTAGTTTGGTTGGCCACTGAGTGTTGTATAGATATTTTTTGCAATTTCTTTGTCAATTGCTCAACGGGCTTGGTTTGTGCCGAACCAACAATACCATCGGCATGTGGTCCAGCTCTCTATATAGTTTTATCCAGTATCGATCGTGGTGCATCCGACAGGATGTTGTATAATAAACCAGACTGAGAATAGATAAGCTCAAACTGTTGAGCCCTCATGATGGCATCTTCTTCAGAGAAAACTCCATAAGTTGCGATGTCTTTGGATAATTGTGGGACTAGAGACTTAAGGAACCACTCAAGCAAGAATGTTGGTGGGACTGGTACTTTGATTAGACTCTTCCATCGTCTCCACTCTCAGATATGATCAGAGATATGGTCTGTTGTTGTCTATTCGAAATTGGCAAGCAACTCTGTGCCAGCGTCGTATCTTACAGGTAACTAGAAATGGTTAAGGAAGTCCATCGCCAGTTCGCCAAAGGAAGAGTATCTAGAGCGATCGAGCTCGATGTACCATTTCGCGGCACTCCCGATAAGAGTGCGTTGAAACAATCACAACTGAACGGAGTCATCTTTCAACGAGTTAGATGAACACCAAAGATGGAAGGTAGTCACGTGATCACCTGGATCTTCGTTAGGCTTGGCCTTGAACTTTGGAATGTCCGAAGGAAACTTCGTTGGCATAGGAGGCCAATGTGGATCGTGACAAATAGGATCATTTAACAACCTTGTCAAATATGGCAAGTGTAACGTCGCCAGGAATGGTAGTTTGGGTTGCTGCTGATAGCCTGGGAAAAATGTTCCTGGGGTTTGACTGGCACCAGTTTGCCAGGAAAAGTTTGGTTGTTGGCCCAGGTTCTGGTAGAAACCATGGCCCTGACTAGCGTAAGGATTTTTCATCTATGGAGACATCATTAGTTGATTCCCCATAAAGGACATCGGATGTTGAGCATGCATCATGTTTGAAGGACTTTGGGAAGGATTACCCCATGCCAGTCCTGATGGGAGAGGCATAGAAGTATGTCCAGGGTTCCATTGACTATGGAAAGAATTACCCCGGAACGACATTCCAGAGGAGGGAATGGATCCTTTTCCTAAGTTCCAAGGTCCTGCTATATGTGCCCCCGACGCATGAATAGTACCTTGCACCGGAGTCGACTGTCCAAAAATAAGAGTGACCCTAGACGGGAAAGCGGTGGATACGAAAGTGTTGTTACCAAACGTCCCATTCCAAACAAACAGTGACGAACCTATTGACATAGTGTGCGCAGGTGTTCCTTGACTCCCAGCTCCAAAAGAACTAGTGTGTGCAGGCTGCCCGGTGGACTGCTAATGCAGACCACCAAGAAAAGGGGACGAAGGAGAGATATGACCTCCAACGTAAGGAAAAGCGTTAAAAGGGACAGGAATTCCCCCAAGTTGACCTTGCAGAGGAGCGTTAGAGCTCCCTGCCCCCAGACCCAAAGTCTGTAAAGTGGAGTGAGTGAGTGCAGGACTTGTACCCGAACTAGGCATACCGTATGAGAACGGAGAGCCTGTCGTACTAGGTGTGAAGGGAGTTGTGGCCGCCACGATAGATGGAATCGGTCCACTTTGTGACGTAATTGCGACTAAGACCATGGTGGCCCAGACCAATGATGGAAAGTTAGGAGATGCTTCTCCTGTGGTAGCAATGATGGTGGGAATGGAAGAATTCCCAAAGGAAGTAACAACGTTTGTTTCCATAGCTTTGTGAGGCACTGACAGGCGTTCGTAAAACTGAATTGGTACAATGACCAATGGCCAAGTATCAGTGGTTGGGGTTTCAACTGAGCCAATATTGGTGGTTGATTCCTTTGGGAGTTGTTCAGGCACAATGGTTTGTAACCCAGTTTCTTCGAAAGACCCTTGTTGGTCTAGCTTCCGCCTCAATGGTGGCGGGGGTGGCTCCAGTATAACCGGTGGCAGGCCCAGAAGCCTTCGTGACCAACAGAGCTCGGGATATTCCACTATGTGATAAGATCCAAGACATGCTAAGGTATTCTACACCTTCAAACAGTAACACACACTAAAAAAGAAGCCCCTAAGAGATAAGACAAGCAAACACTAAACTAGTTGGAAGAACAGTTACAACAACCAACACTAGAGCAACTTACTGGTGCAAGTGCAACTCGAACATGGAAGCACCCTCCGGATATACTCTGCAAAGCGTGGCCCAATGTCTATCTTAGGTACTGCGGTATACCCCCGCAGTCACCTGTATATGTCCCTAAAAATATTGGCAACTAGTTTGCCAGCACGCGAACAATCACCAGGCGGGTACAGTCGAAAGTCGAGTAGACCAAAATGAGCAGGGTATCAAGCCCAAAACCTGTCAAGGGTATTGAGAGAAAATGGTATGGAAGAAAACTAAGGACCTCGAATGGATTTGAGACCCATGAAGCCCCGTGGCAAATGTAAACGACAAAATCCCAAAACAAGCCCCCGATATGTGTTCTCCACTACGCTTGGTCTGGCTTTGGAGCGGTTATCTCCACTACCTTTCCTCATGCAACCTCGTGTTTATCCCATGTGTTAGAGGGGGGTCCCGGATAACTTCCACAAAATTGGACTTCTACACTCCCTATCATAGACTCCAATGTTTGGTTTTGAGTGGCCTTGGAGAGTTTCCTCTCCAACCTAATCCAAGGCCCTAGTCCTGAACTAGTGTATGAACCCTACAAACAAAAAGTCTAATAGATTTTAAATTAGCATTGCTTTTATGGGATTTTTTATGTCACGGGGTATGAAGGTGAAACTGATGATGTGTAAAGGCTCAAATAAAAAATGAATGAAAAAAGATGGAAACAAAATACTTTTACTAAATGCAAAAATCAACAACTTTTCACAATGAAAGACTTCTTTTTCTTTTCAATTTTTCTAAGATTTCATGCAGCAAACATAAAGGAATTTCGCTCGACTAAGAGCTACTTATGCTCTAAATACACTACAAAAAACTTATGAACAAAAAGACTTCTCCCTAGCTATTGATGCAGAAACACAATCTTCAAACAAAGAAGAAAATGAAAGGATTTTTTTCTTTTTCTTTTTTATTTACGTGCTAATCAAGCAACAAAGGGAAAATAACAACAAACCTAAAACCAAGAAAAAATAAAATTCTGGCTTAAAGCGCAGATCACAAAGAATCAGAGCAAAGACACACAATGGCAATCAAGAAAGCACAGACTCTTACGCTTATCTAAAAACCATAAAAAAAAAACTTTTTATCTTTTGTATCAATTATCAACTAAGAAAAAATAGGCTAAGGGTAAGAGGCCCTAACCTACTGACTGTTCAACCCTAGACTCAAACACCTGAGAGGAACACTTCTCACCATAGGAGGGGATGACTGCCCCACCCTGATTGAAAAGAAGCCTGTCAAGCACGCTATTGTCACTGAAACAGTACGCATGCGAACACGTGCTGAGCTAAAACAGAGCGCGTGTACATGCGGGCTGACCTTGTACAAGCCGCATGTATGTATAAACTCTAAAGAAAAAATAAACACAGGCAGCCCAGACCAGGAAGAGGCCTCTGGTATTGATAACTAGGGTCTCTTAAAGGCTTGGATGCTTCTTCTTAATAGAAAAGAAAAATAATTGCAAGGAATAACAAAACACAACAAGACAAACTGAGACAAGACTGTGAACCAACAAGACTCAGATAGGGTCTAGAAAACCCCCTGAGAATGTATAATTCTGATAGGGAAGAGGAGGATTGCCTATCAAGCTCTTTGACCTCCTACATGCTACTGAAACCTCTACAGCTAGCGTTCACACGCGTGTTGGAAGAGATTAGGGAACGGGTACACGCGTGCAGGCCTTTTGCAGGCCGCGTGTACCTCTGTGTGTCCCGATAATTACCGTCAAGCAACAGTCAAGGAAAAACTGGTATTAAGAACCAGGTTCCCCGTTAAGCCCTAATATTGGCTCATTACCCCTTAATTGGGGCATATTATATTAGTAATGCTATTTTATTTATTTCAGCTTTAGGCCATTAGTTGTAATTTAGATTAGTAATGTTATTTTAATTATGTCGGCTTTAAGCCATTATACCTCCTAGTCTCCTATATATACCAAGGAGACATTTTCATTTTGAATCATCTTGTACTTGAACATTTAAGTG
>ML799398.1:16589-30371 GCA_009831015.1 Picea engelmannii
TGGATTGAATGCACAGTCTTTGTCTCTTACATTGTAATTGTTGAATTGTTAACCCAACATTAGTTTACAATTGATTAATGCACAATGATTCTTCATGCGTGATGCGTGGGGATGTGTGGCATTCCTACAACATGTTAAGTTGAGTAAATGATTGATGTGATTATGGGTTTTAAATAACCAAATGGGAGTATTGCAGTCATAGTAATTATGGCATGGTCATCCACTATATATGCTATAAATATTATTTGATTGCGCCATCAAATAGGGTCACGGGTTTTAAATATGCTTTTTGCAATTTGATCGATTTTTGCATGAGATCAGGCATACTGCTGCTGCCTCATTGTATTAGATTAATAGCCCAACATTGTGGATATTGATATTCATATTAATTAAGCATGTGTAGTCACATAAATGCTCTTGTGTTTTGTTAAAATTTATGTGTATCCTACAACATAGTATAAGTTGAAAGGGTGATTGTTGTGCATTTAAATGGCTAGTCAGGATATATTGAGGATTGTGTGTTAACTTCCCATTGTGTATGATTGATGAATATCATGCATTGTTTTAGAGATGGAAACGGATTTTGTGACATTATGGTCTCATTACGACTTAATTAATGAACGAACTTGAGGAATGGAATCGGGTGTGATTTTAGTGTCTGTGTTTGATTTCAGGAAATGATTCATGGACAATGGTTGATTTTTTGATAGAATAGATTGGAACAAGTGAGTGTGTGTTCATTTCTAAATTGTTTTAAATATTAACTAGGACAATTGGGAAGAAACCTAACTCTTACAGGTTGTTGTGGAATGCAGGTTGTCTTGTTTGGTGACAGTGTGTTAAAAATATGATTACAAATAGTGAAAAAGGAAATGCACAAAATTAATTGAATTATACATAGTAGTTTTCATTTGATTACAGTGATTATTTGGCTGGTGTTATTTCCTTTTACATAATGGTTTTATGGGATACTTAATTAATTTTATGAACAATATTCGCTCTCTTAAATCTTTCCCTACCATTATTTTTTTTTTTTCGCTAATTACAATCCCATCGCCTTCCCACATTCATTTTTCACTCCCTATTCTTAAAATTTAATTACAGTTAAGAAGAAATTTGTATAGAGTGCCAACAGGTTAAAGTAGAAAATCAACACCCAACAGGACTATTACACTCTTTACCCATCCTAGAATGGAAATGGGAAACCATCTCCATGGATTTTATCACTGGATTGCCAACTTCAACCAAACAGAATGACGCCATTAGGGTAGTGGTGGATAAACTGAGCAAGTCTTCTCATTTCATCCCCGTCAAATCAACCTGCAAGGCAATAGATATCGCCCAGGTATTCATGAAAGAGGTATTCAAACTGCACGGTATGCCGAAAAAGATAGTGTCTGACAGAGACACAAAATTTACTTCCATTTTTTGGAAATCACTGATGGATGGTTTAGAGAACAAATTTTTGTTTAGCACCACATATCACCCTCAAACCGACGGACAGACAGAAAGAGTAAATCAAATATTAGAGGATATGTTAAGGATGCATGTAATGCATCAACCCATGAAATGGGAAGACTACTTTCCATTGGTAGAATTCGCCGACAACAACAGCTACCAAGAATCCTTAAATATGAGTCCCTTCGAGGTCCTCTATGGTAGGCCATGTAATACTCCAATCAGCTGGAGTAATCCTATAAATAGGATTTCTTTTGGACCTGACATGTTGAAATAAATGGAACAACAAGTGACTCAGATAAAACAAAATCTGAAGGTCGCTCAGAACCGACAGAAAAGTTATGCTGACCAAAAGAGAACTCCAAGAGAGTTCAAAATGGGAGACCATGTATATCTCAGAATTAAGTCCAGAAGGAGTTTCCTAAAAATGGGAGCTTGTGCCAAGTTGGCACCCCAGTATTGTGGACCCTTTGAGGTTCTAGATAGAGTGGGAGCTGTAGCCTATCAACTAGCACTTCCTCCTATAGTAAAAGCACATAATGTTTTCCATGTTTCATTATTGAAGAAATATGTACACGATGCTAATCATATAATTGACTGGTCTGTGATCCAGGTGGAACCGGAGGGAGAATTTCTACCAGAACCCTAATGCATATTGGACAAAAAGGAAACCCCATTCTGGAACCGAACCATTTCATAGGTAAAGGTGCAGTGGAGACATTTTGGCCCAGATGAGGCTACATGGGAAATGGAGGATGCCATGAGACAGGCATATCCGATTGTGTTTACTTCTGTACATGCAATTCATGTTAAAAGATAAGAACATCGAGGACTGGCCAGAACTGTGGCAAACTCATGAATGTGAATATGTGATGTGAATGAACCTTATGGAAAAGGTCAATGAATGTGAATAAAATTATGAGTTTATATTGCAGGACTGCTGAGAGGGGATGTGATGAAAAAAGAGACCATGATGGCGGTGGAAGGCACCTGGAAAGGTGGCGTTAACTTCCACCAAGAATCAATACCGTATTTGGACTCCACTGGATCGGAGAACCAAAAGCGGCTCGTTGGCCCCGAATTAAATGTCTCATCGGCTGGTAGGTAGATGGCTCCTCAGGAATTAATGAGGGATGGGGAGGCGAACCGCCCATCCATAGAGCCATCAGGCCTGACTAGCGCGAGGGAAATCATGCCACACAGAACCTCGCAAGAGGATAAGGTGTGGGGGAGAAGCGATTGGGGGAAGACGCAAGGGGAGGGAGAGAACTCTGGTGATATGCAGAGTGAGTGATAGCAAAGAGGAAGGAGAGTAACCTTCACTTCTGGTCACTGGTAAACAGAGACGCAGTCTCACAGCATCGTGGTCTCAGCTCGGGGGTGGCTAGTGGTAAATCCGCTGGGAGTCGTTGAGCCTACGGTTGGGTGGAAACGAGCACCCCTCTCAGCAGTTGCATAACCTCTGGTGTTACTTTATGATAATTGTTTTTCCTTTGGCATCTTGAAATATATGTATTCTGATAATTATGCTCATAAGCTGTGAAATTGTGAATGATTTCATTATAAGAATGTTTGTATGGTATTTTGATCAGTACTAGTAGTTGTATATTTGTATGGAAAGACTACGTATGGCTTATGTCCTCATGAATCATTATTTATATGCGTACTGATCTAATTCAGACTTAACGTCTGGTTCTCGAGAGAGCGATACCCTTATCCACCTCAGATAGTACCCTGGGTAAACCTCCCCATAGAGATACCCTTCTTGAAAATCCCATCAAGAACCTGGAAGGAGGACGTGAAGGTGCAAGGCCTTAAGAAATCCCTGATAAGTATTGAATCGATGGACGAGATCCCATTGGGAGATCTGTGGTCACTCATGACCGTCAGATCGGGAGGAGAAACTGGAGTGTTAAGTGCCTTAACCCTGATAGGTATTGATCGATGGACGATATTCCATTGGGAAACCTGTGGTCACGCATGACCATTAGATTGGTAGGAGTAAGTAGGGTGTTAAATGCCTTACCCATTTATTTTTCTGTGTCTTCGTGGGTAGCGAAGAAATCGAGACTGTAGATCCCCAAGGTCCATGGGAGTATCTGGACCGTCGATTTTTCCACGTCTAGGGAGTCATGGAAGAATGCACAGGTAGGAACCATTCTGAGCCGTCAGATCTCGGCTGGAAACCCCGACAGCCGTTGGATCTGTCAGGAGTTACCCATGGGTTAAACCCCCAGTGAATAGGGGCAAAGGCCCCAAAATATATCTAGACCATCTGAACGATGGAGGCCATGTGTTGTAAGATTTCCCATTTTGGGAAATCAGGAATCGTGAAATCGGGAGTTCTGATGACAAAGGTTCAGGGCCTTCCATGGTAGAAACCCTGAAATAGATTTGGGTCATCTGATTTAAGGGGGCCACGTGTCGTGAGATCTCCTATTTCGGGAAATCGGGAATCACTGGATCAGGAGTCCTGGTGACGAGAGATCGGTACTTTCCATGGTGGAAACCCCGAGAAAGATCTAGACCGTTCGATTTAAGGAGGCCACATGTCGTGAGATCTCCCATTTTGGGAAATCGGGAATCGCAGGATCGGGAGTCCTGGTGATGAGAGATCGAGACTTTCCATGGTGGAAACCCTGAGATAGATCTGGACCATCTGATTTAAGGAGGCCCCGTGTCGTGAGATATCCCATTTCGGGAAATCGAGAATCGCGAAATAGGGAGTCCTGGTGACGAGAGATCAGGACTTTCCATGGTGGAAATCCTGGGACAGATCTAGACCGTCCGATTTACAGAGGCTATGTGTCGAGAGATTAACCGCATCGGGAAACCGGGGATCGAGAATTCAGGAGTCCCATGTTTGAGAGTTCGGACTCTCATGATGATAAATCTTGATGAACAAACAAGATTCTTTCAGAGGATCTCAGGGTCTGTAACAACCATCAAATGAGAGGAAGAGACATCAACTTTAAGTCAGTGCGTGAATACGCCTTAGGGTAAGTGGCGAGCAGATATGAACAGCCAAAGTCCACCCACTCAGATCTATGGCTGAGGTTTCATTCTAGAGGCCCTCTGTTATTCTGCCTTTAGTGGTGGGGGGGGTCCGGAATCAAATGAGCAACTCGGGAATGGTTAGGATCAATTCGAATTGATCAACACTATTCGGGCGAATTTTGGACCCCCCTTGCCATTCTACCTTTAATGAGGGGGGGGGGGTCCGGAATGGTGTGACGTGTGAAGTGGGACCTGTCTCCTGTCATGCCACCCACCGTGTCGCATTTCCCCTCTCGCCACCTGTACTCCACTCAACCGCGCGACAAGTCTCATTCCTATTGGCCATTTGCTAACCCTGTAGGGATTCATCCCTATTGGCCAGTCGCTAGCCCTGTCGGGGTTCGGTGGTTGCAATGTTGAACAATTCGACATTCGTGTAGCACTGAGGCACGAAATACAAAGAGGCGCCTTGATTATTTGACCTGTGATCACAGCCCGCGATCACATGAGAGAGAGAGAGAGAGAAAGAGCTAGCTTGCACTAGGCCTCCATAGGTAACTCAGGGGCTTGGATTCTGCAAAAATCAACGAAAATTTGATTGAGGTAGTGGGTATGTGACAATCTCCTGATACTCTCAGCAATTCAAGACATGAAGTTTGATTTTCTGGTCAAATCTAGGGTTTGACCAAGTCAAGAAGCCATGACTGACTCTATGAATTCTGAGAACAAATTAGATGGAGCCTCTAACTTCAGAGCATGGAAGACAAGGATTGACCTCATCCTTGCCAAGAATAAAGTATTGGATATCATGAAAGGAAAGATCGTGAAGCCAGAGTTTGAAGAAGGAGAAGAGAAGGAACCACAGAATGTTGCAGCTATGGAGAAGTTCAAAGATGTTGACATCAATTCCATGAGTATCATAGTGGATTCCATAAAAGACCACTTGATACCCTACATCTCCCATCTTGACTCATCAAACAAGATGTACGATGCCCTAACAAATCTCTTCTCAGTCAGAAACATTGGACGAGTTATGAGTCTAAAGAATGAGCTCCGTGACATGAAGATGAATGATGATGACAGCATAACATCATACTTTGTAATAATCTCCCAGTTAAGAGATCAACTACAAGCTATTGAAGAGATCACTTTAGAGAAGGAATTGGTGAACATAGTACTCAATGGTCTTCCTAATACATGGTACGCATTTGTCGCAAGCATGAACACAAGGAAGGAGTACCCGACATTTGAAAAACTTTGGACTTGTTGTGCTCAAGAAGAATCAAGGATCAATGCAAAAGAGAAACCCCAAAAGAAGTACGATGATCAAGCCTTCACAAAAAGGGTCAAGAACTTCAGGAACAAAAGGAAGTTTGGTTCAAGGAGGAAGCCAAATCAAGAGAAAGAAATTTCAAAAGTACAATGCTTCAACTGTCAAAAGTATGGTCACTACAAGAATCAGTGTCCCGAGCTAAAGAAAAGGAAGGAGAAACACAAAGCATCGATTGTCGAAGAAAAGGAACCTACAAAGAAGACTAAGAAGGATGGAAGAAACTTTTTCTTCTAAAAGGTAACAAAACTCTTCTTATTTCTTGTACATATCTTGTTTGCATTGTCTCTGTGCATATCTTGTATATCTATCTCCTGGAAGATAATGTGTTCCAAGAATAACTATACCTATGGAAGAACAAACAAGATGAAAATGGATATCATTAGATAATACCCATGAAAGAATGAAATAAAAATCATGTGAAAGCTATTAAGCCGAATCAATCATGAAGAGACTTAGAAAAAGCTCAGCAATTGAGAGGAAATTGGAAAAAGACTTATGACGTTTTGTAGAAGACAACAAGACGAAAGCATGGATTCTGTTAGACAAGAGAGCCAATTATATATTGCAGAAGACAATAAGGATGCAGATGGAAGCATGGACTCTGTTAGAGAGAGGGAGCCGATTATATACACTCTTACATGAAGCAAGGGTTAGGAGGGAGCTAATCCTATGATCCATTGAAGATGATGAAATATATATATTCATGGTAGCAGCCATGAAAGACAGTACTTGTTCAGTTCAACCACAAAAGAAGACTTCTTCGAAGAGAAGCCTTAAAGTATTCCTGGTTGTCCATCTAGATCCATGATCCTATGATGAAAGGAAGAAGTGGAATCTCTAGGGCATGGAATCTATAAGAAACTCCATGGACCCAAGAGCTAAATAAAAACATGAAGAAGAACACGAAGAAGAACATGAGGATTCCAAGAAAGAAAGAGAAACCAGAACAACCATTCATTGTATCAAGAATCACAAGATTACTAGCCTGATATGAACTCACTAAAATCAATCAAGAAGAAGAACTGAAAGTCATAATAAATAATAGTGTATGGAAGACTTATGAATAAAATATATGCGAGACCTAGAACTAGAGGTTCTCCCAGATGGAGGGAGAAGACTATGATGATTACTTGTTCCAACAAACCAGACTTATCTCTACATGAGTCATTATATCATCTGCAACATCCATGAGTCAGAATTCTACATCAGATGAATGCAAATAATGTTCTCCAGAGAAATTGAATAAAGAGCATATGAAGAGCAATCTTAAGACTTTGAGGCATACCAGAAAGAGACCCTTGTATGCAGATAGAAGAAGATAACTTGGTGGGAGATCTTCCAGTGCACAACAGAAGCGTGGTGAAGATTTCCTATAAACATCAAGATGAATACTCAGTAGATCAGATCTCATGATGACAAAAGAAGTGCCACATAGATATGTTCCAACTTTCCAACTATGATATACTCTATTGTTCAGATCTACATGAAGCCTTCACAGTGTTCCAGACTAAAGTAAATTTGAAATCAAGCATTACATTATTCATGATGAAGTCCAAAAAGGAGAAAATTATTCTCCAATACATATCTCCACAGATGAGCAGATAAGCAGACATTTTGGTAAAGCTTCTATCCAAGATGAAAGAGTTTGAGTACTCAAGCTAGAGCTCGTGGAAACAACTTCCTTCTTATTGAAAAAGGAAGAAATGAATCTCCAAGTTAGGAGGGAGCATTGAAAACATTATTGAAGACATTCATCTTTAAATTTGTAAAATAGTCCATCTTGGACAGATGCTTTCCTGTTCAGAAAGAGGATTGAGACTTCTGACGGATAGTCACTTTCCATTATGGTTAACATGGGAAGTAGTCTGAATGTTGATGTATCATAGAAAACGACTTCCCATTGTGGTTAACATGGGGAGTGATCTAGGGAAGTCTCTCTTCTTGAGGGTTACTCAAGAAGACTGGCCCGCCTCGCCGGACAACGATTTCTCATTGTGGTTAACATGAGGAATGGTCCATTTTGGAGGTTGATGCAGGACAATCTTTTCCTCTTGTGGTTAACAGAGGAAATGGTATGAACAATCGTTCCTTAGGTTTTATACATTCTCTCCAGGGTGCACTTTGATTAGTGTAGGAGGAATGCCCCAGGGTGAGGAATGGTCCAGGCTCAACAATCAGGGACATACATTCTTTAGGGTTTATACATTCTCTCTAGGGTGCACTTTGATTAGTGTAGGAGGAATGGCCCAGGGTGGGGAATGGTCCAGACTGAACATTCCTTAGGGTTATACATTCTCTCCAGGGTGCACTTTGATTAGTGTAGGAAGAATGGCCCAGGGTGGGGAATGGTCCATGTTCAGAAGACATGACAACTATTCTTCCTTGTTTGAGAAGAATAGTCTAGATATCTCATTATTCTACTTTGAGGGTAGATATTCTTTCATATCTCACAGACGTGAGTGAAAGATTAACCCAGGTAATTCAATTTCTATCATAACATCGTTTCTGTGCAGGTTGCTATCATATGTTTGTTATGAAGACAGTGGATATGTTCCATTGTTCGTGAGGCAGATATTCTTTCAGATATCATAGATGTGAGTGAAATATTGGCCCAAATAATTCAGTATATATCATAACATTGCTTCTATGCAGGTTGCTATCAGATGTTTGTTATGAAGACTGTATGACAGTAGATGAAGACTACTATGGTGGATATGTTCCACTGTTCGCAACTATACATTGTTGATCAAGTACTTGTGTGTTACTTGGTGTGGTAGTGAACCACTGGATTGTAGTTATGTACTACTATGGATAGACACAGTTGTGTTCTATTTCTGTTCTAACTGCCTTGAAGACTATCAGTAGTTTATTGAAAATAATCACCATCCAGACGAATGATGAGCAAAGATTTTCTAAACGGAAATTGGTTTAGAACATTTACCCTTCTAGATTATAAGAGTGGCTCTTGTATCACTCTATGGTGTGAGTGACTTATCCAACATCATGTCTAATTACTCAGATGAAGTATAGTTTTGAGAGATGATGCATCTGATGGTGATGGTGATGCTCATGATCTAGTCACGAGATAGTCTAGATGACTATATTGATGCTACCAGGTAAATGGTATACTTTTGTGCTCAAGACCATTACTTATAATACCTCACTATCTAGGAGGGAGTGTTAATATTATGGTAGATGCGGGAGGTATTTAACTCCACGTGTGAACCTGACGAGAATAGAAGACTCTGGAAAGAAAGAGAAAATCCTAATGAGTTGGCTAATAACCCTAGAAGTCTCGTCGGCTCAAGAAGATCATTTATATTAGGTTATTAGCCTCCACGAGAAGAAGTCGGCCAGAAATAATAATAATATATTGAACAGACACTATCTAGAAGGAGAATTCTTCCCCAACAAATCTGGCAGAACCAGTATAAATACAGGGTGCTATTTCTCATTTGACACATCTTAGAATTGTTGTTCCCAGTTGATGCACACTGCAGTTCCCAATTTGGTGCGCACATGTGGAGGAGGGTTGCAGGTGCAGCTGCAGCATCAACTAGTTTTCAGTATTGGCTTGGACTATCTCTTGGCTAGGGTTTGGACTATCTGATCATCTATTGTTGGTGCGCTATCCTTGGAGGAAGATGCGCTACACCTTGTTTGACTATCTAGCTTAGGGTTTGCTTCCGGAGTAATTCTCAGCCAAGGTTAAGGTGCTCAGAGGGTGCCTTAGGTCTATGGTTGGGTGACAAGGGTATCATCAATGGTAAAACAAGCACACAATATTCTATATTCTAACAATATCCACCGTTGATCTCATCTAGATTCTAATCTCTACTGTTGATCTCATCTAATCTCCACCGTTGGATGAAGATACTCTTCACCTTCCCTCATGAGGTCGATTAGGGTAAGGAGGGTGCACCCATTATTGGGTTGTTGAAACATTATGAGAGAGAGAAAGAGAATTTTCGATCTTGAGGAAAGAGGCTATTTCTGAGAGAAAGGGCACACATTCCAAGGCAGGAAACTAGCATAGAAATTGAGGTAAGAGATTCAACATACACAAGAGGCCATACAGTACGGATTTTGGGATCTGTATAGTCTTTTTTGGGCACAAAAATCGAGGAACAAAACAACATTTAATTATGTCCGTACAACACATATTTCTTAGTCCATACATTAGAATTTTTGGCACTGTTTTCGAGGAGGTAAATTCAGTCGTAATCTAGACGTATCGTATGGATTTGTATAGTCTGTAAAACACAAAAATTGAGGTGGGTTGCTGTGTGTGATTTCTGGAAAGTTTGGCATGGTTTTCTAGGAGGTCGTACAACCATTAATACACCCAAAAATTTGTTGTTGATGTTGGCACAAATTTCAAGGCATCCGTACAGTCATTTGGAGGCACAAAAATTGAGGAGAAGACCTGTACATTGCTGTAGAAAATTATGGAAATAATTTTGAGGAATTTTGCTCATTTCTTGTGTGAAGACTTGGCATGGTTATTGAGATAATTTTATCATTTAAAATTTCTAAAGATGAACATGCTGTAACAGAATTTCTCTGAAGCTCCCAAATAATAAAAACTCCCTCTCTCACTAGTTTTCCCCTTGTGGGTTTTTCAAGGGTTGTTGTTAGACCAAAAATCGCTGTTATTTTTTCCGAGTTTATGTGTTGTTGATATTTTTATTTCTGCGTTAAAAACGATGTTCAAAATCCTCATGTTTCAATTCATAAATTTATTTTCTGCTTAGTTTAATTGGATGTTATAAATCTTGGTTTGGGCATTAAACATTGGCTAAAAAATCAGTGAGACTGAAACTGGGTTGGGGTCTGAAATTTTACATGGTATCATAGATGAGTTGAAAGAAGCAGAGATATTTCAGCGAGTCAGAAAATTGGGACAACAGTCACTACACCGGACAAAATTTTGAAGTTTTCATTTTCAGCAGAAAAGGGTCAATGGCTACAGGTTTGAGAGTTGAAAATAGACTTGATGGGGCAACAAAATTTGGTGCTTGGAAGGAGAGGATGATCTTTCTCTTACAAGAAAATGAGTTGTGGGACATTGTGGAAAATACCGCAACACATCCTGTGGTGGTACCTACTGATGCTACTCTTCTTACAACATACACTAAGAAGAGTATCAAGGCTAAGAGGATCATTCTTGATGCCATCAAGGACCATTTGATTCCTCACTTGAAAGGGAAGGCAAATGCCTATGAGATGTGGGCGTATTTGAAAAAATTGTACCAGAGTACAAATGAAAACCAGAAGATGGTTTTGAGGAGAAAACTGAAGAGCATAAAAATGACCAAGGCTAAAAATGTGGTCACATATCTTACCAGGTTGACACAGGTGAGAGATGAGCTTGGAGTTGTGGGGGAGGCCATAGTTGAGAGTGAGCTTGTGAGAAAAACATTGAAAGGAGTTTCCAAACAATGGGATGTTTTTGTAGAGGGCATTGTTTCTAGGGAGAAGCTTCCCAATTGAGAATGTCTTTGGGATGACTTTGTTCAAGAGGAGACCCGAAGAGATTATGTACATGGAAGTTCATCTATAGGTCATGATGATGAGACTGTGGCTCTTGTTTCCAACAACAAGAAGAAGTTCAAAAAGGGTCCTAAGGGAGGAAACAAACCCAAGGGTGAAGGAAAGAAAGACATGAGAAAATTCAAGTGCTTTGCATGCCACAAGTTTGGGCACTATGCAGGTTAGTGTCCCAACAAGAAGAATAAACAAAAAACATCTTCAGCAGCAGTGGAAGAGTTTTCCACCAAGTTTGACAAGGAATTTTCCTTGGTTGTGTGTCTATCCATGAGGACCACTCATTCAAATATGTGGTATATTGACAGTGGTGCCTCTCACCATATGACAGGTTTTCGTGAGCACTTGACAGATCTTACAGAGATTGGTGATGTTGAGGTGGTGCTTGGAGATGACCGGGTGGTCAAGGTAGTTGGTTGTGGGACTGTATCATTTCAGAGGGAGTCTTTTCCTCCCATGTTGTTGAGAGAGGTCCTATATGTTCTAAGCTTGAAGAAGAACTTAGTATTAGTTTCTGTTATTGAGGAGAGGGGCTATGAGGTGTTGTTCTATGATGGGAAGGTGCTCCTTTTCCCCAATGTCTCTAGTATCACTTCGGCCAAAGTGATTGGGACTAGACATGAGAATCTGTATAAGCTTATGTTCCAACCAACGAGAGAATTGATTCATACTACCAACAACAATGACCTATGTGAGTTATGGCACAGGAGGATGGAACATTTGAACCATGGGGATTTGAGGGTACTTAGGGAGATGGTAACTGGAATTTTAGATTTCAGTATAGAACATTAGGAGTTGTGCAAGGGGTGTGCTTTGGGAAAGTACACCAAGAATTTTTTTCCTAGCAGTGACAGTAGAGCAGCAGGGATCCTTGATCTTATTCATTCATATGTGTGTAGCCCGATGTCTTCAACATCGTTGTATGTTTGTTTATTTTATGTTATATTCATTATGACTTCTCACAGAAGTCTTGGATTTTCTTCATGAAGACCAAAGGACAGGTCTTCAGTCGTTTCCAAGAGTTCAAAACTCTTGTGAAGAACTAGACAGGGAAGAGAATCATATTTACAAGGAAAGACAATGGGGGTGAGTATACCTCCAAGGATTTCATGGACTTCTGTGCAAGAGAGGGCATCAGGAGAGAGTTGATTGTTCGTTACAACCCACAACAAAATGGGGTTGCTGAGAGGAAGAACATGGCCATTGTTGGGGTTTCGTGATCCATGCTACATGATTAGGGGCTGCCACTATTTCTGTGGTTTGAGGCATGCTACACTACAATTTATCTGTAGAACATGAGTCCACACAGAGCAGTGAGGAGCATGACTCATGAGGAATATTTTTCTGGGAAGAATCCTGAGGTGGGGCACTTTCGGATTTTTGGGTGCATCCTTTATTCACATGTCCATTCTGAGAAGAGGAAAAATCTAGAGCCCACGACAGAGAGAGGGATATTTTTTGGGTACAATGAGACTTCAAAGGCTTTCCTTATATACCTTCCTTCCTTGAGGAAGACTGTCTTGAGGAGGGATGTTAGATTTGAGGAGGAATGATCCTTTAGGAAGTCTTGAGGGACAGAGAGGGATAAGCAGTATTCACCTTAGATTCAGGTGAATATGCAATAAACTATAGTGACACAGAGTTCAAGGCCACCAGTTTCGATGACGACAAGTTCACAGGTGACAGGGCCATAGGGTTCAGGTTCACAAGCTACTGGTCCACAGGTTTCAGGATCGGGTACTCTAGAGTCTACTTCATGATCACAGTATTTAGGAGATGGGGTTGAGCATGGAGATTCCCCTCAACATGACACTACTTCAGAGAGGAGGAAGCCCAAGTGGCTTCGGGACACTTTGAGGGAGGCACAATGTCCAGTGGGGAATCCCAGAGTGGCAGTGAGGGAGAGTAAACCTCCCAAGAGGTTTTGTAGCTACATAACGATGGTGAGCAGTATTCAGGAGGCTGAGCCTTCCACTTTTGAGGAGGATACTAGTAGACAGGTTTGGAGAGATTCCATGATGGAAGATTACAATTCTATCATGAAGAATGATGTCTGGGAAGTTGTTCCTAGACCTGAGGGGAAGTTAGTGGTGACTTCCAGGTGGCTCTATAAACTCAAGCATGATGCAGATGATAGCATTGAGAAGTAAAAAGATCTCTTTGTGTCTTAGGGGTTTTCACAGGTTGAGGGAGTTGACTATGATTGGACCTTTGCGTTGGTTTCTAGATATACCTCGATCAGATTGGTGATTTCCATTGCGGCATAAATGGGTTGGAAGATCCACCATATGGATGTGAAGACTGCATTTCTGAATGGTATTATACAGGAGGAGGTGTATATTGAGAAGCCATTGGGTTTTGAGGTGCGTGGGAGAGAGTCTCATGTGTGTAGACTGAAGAAGGCATTGTATGGGCTGAAACAAGCTCCCAGAGCTTGGTATTTGAGG
>ML799398.1:36482-55732 GCA_009831015.1 Picea engelmannii
TTAAGAGCTAAAGGGAGTCACAAGGGGTCCCACCTACTACTTATTATTTATTTATAACCCTTATTATTATTATTACTTTTCCCCCTAACTAAAAAGTTGGTTGAGTCTTTTAATTAACTTAACTAATGAGGTGGTTCAACTACTTCAACCAATTCTAATTTGCTTAAAGGAAAAAGGAAAGGGAGGAACAAGAGGAGGATAGAAGGAGAAGCGTACTAAGGTTTTCTCTTTGAGTTTATGTTGAGATATTTAAGCTTTCATTCATTCCTTAATTTATCAGATGCCTAATTCTTTTTTATGATAGCAGGGTCTTATTGTAGACAACAAGATTCAGAGTTGAATTACATCATTTAGACACTTGTTTTTCAGAGGTGTTGATATATCTTTGATAGTCTGTGTAGACTTGTCTATTTGTGAATTAGTTTTCATGACTGACAAAGGCTATTGTGCAGAGTCGAGTGGGAAACAATATGTGGCAAGTTGATCCAACTTTTAGAGTTCAAGTTTTGATTTTCTATCAGAGGTCCTTTTGTATGTTCCATCGGGGATGTCTAAGTTTGAGTTTGGTCCGAAATTTCTTCATGAAATTTTGTAAAGAGAATGACTCTTTGGTGAATTGGAATGAAATAAAGGATTGCTTTATGTCTCATCTGTCTTGATTATCATCTTGGTGTCTTTACTTCTGTCTCTACATTCATTTCAACAACTATTATATTCATAAAATCATATTAAAATGAATTTTCTAGCAAGCTTTTAATTGTAAAAAAGACTAGCCTAAGCACTTGTAATTGATACTTGTGAGTTAAGATTTTATTTTTGTTGGCTATAAACATAGGGTAACATTCCCGCCTATTTTTCTTTAGCCAAGCAGAATCTGAAAATGCTTGAGTAAGATCATTTCATATATTTTCCTCAACAAAGGGCACAATGGACTTTGGCTTGTGGTATTCAAGAAGTAATGAAGCAACCCCCCCTTCCCTCCTAGGGGTTTTGCGACCTCCCAGTCAAGGATCATTCAAATTCCAAGAGCCAAATCGACTCTTCAGGCTCTGCTGAGCACCCAAAATACTTTCCACATGTCTTTTTCTTGAGCCCCCGTAGTTAAAACCGATAGCAAGGGTCCATAAAACACCCACAGAGCCCTCCAAGAGACTATGGTCCAAAACCGTGGGCCAATCTACAGCTTCCCAAAGAATTCAGGACCGTTTAATTCCCCTTGATGTAGACCCACACTGATTCAAACCTCTCGGGTGTTTCCTCTAAGCCCCTTTCTCTTAAACTTCAATAAAATCAAGTTTGGGCCCTAGATCCATTTTTCTTGGCCAAGATATGCATATGACCTTGGGCTATGACATGACGCCAAGACAACAGGCACTAACCATAACACTCTACTTTGACGCTCTAGAGCTTCGGGCGATTCAACCTTACTTCACACCTTTTCCCCCGAATACATAACCCCGGGAACTTGTCGAAATAATGGAGCATTGAACAACTACATGGATCAAAGATGCACAATGCTCATTGAAATCGATGGCAGTGAGTACATTTGAAAATTTAGGCTTCGACAAGTCTTCTCGCTCCAACCTACGATGCTTTCGGAGTATCAAACCTCCAGATCTTAGGATCCGATGATACCTGTTCCCCACAAATAAACGATGAGGATTTTCTCCATGACTCCGACCCTTCGGGAGACGGGTTACCTTCACACTCACGCTCTTTAGTTCATCCAGAGCAGTCTTCCTCCAGAGCACGTGATCTCTCACCACATGTCCCTCGCAATGGATGGCTTAGATGGTCTCTGATGTTTAGAGCTTCGACGACTTCCTACTCCTGCGCACTTCTACCCTCTATATTCTCCCAGAGTGGTGAGTCTCTAGACTTCCATATCTAATGCAGCATGTCTACCACTTTGGATGGCTCCGATGAGTTTCGGATTTTAGAGCGTTGGGAAATTGGAAACCCTTAGCACTCGCTTCCTCCCGAATGGCCAGTCCTCTAAACCACCTTAATCCACTGACACGTTGCTTCGCCAATGAACGACCTCGATTTGATTCAGGCCTCGAGACTTCGACAACCCCTTCTCCTTCGCGCTTCAAAATTATCGAATGCGTGAAGTCTGAAGTACTTCCACTGTTATCCCTCGTGAAACTTATTCTAGATTTGACAAATGTCAGACCTCTGGTGAACTCCGACTGGATCTCAACCATTGATTTGGTCCTTTCAGCGATTTCTCCTTGGGATTGATCCATGACTTCTCATGAACTTGAAGCCGTGCAAATTTCGTAAGGGTAAACCCTGTGCTACTCCATCATATCCGACGGTGATGAAGGATCTCGAGTCCTCATGACTGGATTCTGTCTATTGAAAATTAGATAGTAAAAACTCCTTCCCTTTCAAGGGACTTCAGTCACTAACCTTCCTGAGATTTGATCTTCTCGAGGGGACTTGAACCTCATATGTCTTCTCTTCACACTTCAACCTGTTTAGACTTAGAAAAATTTATAGGTCTCCTCCCCTATGCACTTGAACCTTCTATCTCTTCTGAACTTTTTTCCTCTGAGGGTTTATAGACCTCGGGTGCACTTCCTCTGTGTTTCCTCCGAACACTTGGAAACTTCAAGTTATAATAATATTTCTAAGTTCCTCCTGTGCACTCCTTGCACTTGTTCACCTTGAGACTCTGCGGGTCTCTAAGAAACTTTCATGCACTCCTTGCACTCCACCGGTTCACTCCTCAACACTTAGCTCAGTGTTGGCCCGATGCAGACATTGCATGGGAATTCTTCAGACTTATCTCTCCTTCAAGCCACTATGCACTCATTGCACGCTTTCTATGGAACTCCCCTCTATCTCTCTCGAGCTTTAGAGTCCTTAGTGACTCTCGGCCTGTGCACTCCTTGCGGGCACTCTGCACTCCTTGCACCAAATCTCTGCAAAACTTCAAGTTGTTTCCCCTTAGCTTCAGAGTCGAACTTGACTCAGCCTTCACAATCCTTGCGGGTACTGTGAACTCCTTGCACTGAAGCTTTCAAGAAGAGAAACAATTGAAACTTATAGAAACCTCACAGGTTTCCACCCATAGCCATGAAAACATACTCATGCATATAAACACATAAAACAGAGAAAATAGAACGAAAACATCACATGTAGTCGAATGAAATCAGAAAATGAGAACACCATACATAAAACAAATAAGTATAGATAGGAACCTCATAGGCAGGAAAAACTACTTTTGTATTATCTCTAAATGTCTATACAGATGTTTACAAAGGCTGGACTGTAATAGAGTCTCAACGCTTCCCCTCCTCTCTTGAGCTCTCCTCTACAACTCTCTCCTAACACTCTAACTCTAACTCCCTTACCCTCTAATGAATTTTGGTACAAGGATAATTTTACAAAAGAGGGGCTCCTCGAGCCTTCCTCCCAACTACCTCATTAATTACATTTAAATTTTATTTAATGGCCATCTAGTTTGAATCGATCCTAGAGCCATCTTCTTGTCAACCCTTAAAGGAAACATTACTCCTTACAATAACTTCTTCTTTCAAGCATATGGGCTCGGCCTTCCTGAGCCTCCAAATATTAACTTCACATTTAATTTCATTAAATTTTTTAACTTAGGTCCAAAATTGAGAAGGCTGACGCCTCTCTTTTTTGGATTCGTTCCCTCCTAATGCGTTGATGCACTGGCTTTGTTGGCACATTGTTGAGGTGGAGTGATGCTCCTGCATCAAGTAAGGACTTCACTCTAACAACATATACATATGTAGACTGGGCAGGAACTATTGATGATAAGAAAAGTGCTAGTGGAGTATCATCCAGTCTAGGCAATTGTCTAGTATCATGGTTAGTAGGAAGAAAACTTCAATCTCTCTATGCACAACAAAAGTCGAATATATTGCATCAACATGTTGCACACAAGTTCTATGGATGAAGCAAACACTGAAGAATACCAAGGTGGGATATGATCATTCAATATTAATTATTTGTTACAACACAAGTGCAATCATCATTTCAAAGAATCATGTTACGCACTCAAAGACTAATCATAATCCTATCCAATACCACTTCCTAAGAGAACATGTAGCTAAGCAAAGTGTCAAGTTGGAATACATTTCCACCAAAGAACAAGTTTTATATATTTTTACTAAACCCCTTCCCAAAGACACATTTGAATATCTTAGATAGAATTTGGGAGTGATATCTCTCTCATCTCGACGGTAAAGGGAAGCACAAGCTCAGGGGGAGAAACCCTTTGCCATTGATGTTAAAGGGGGAAAGTTGCGGACAGAGGAATAATTGTAGAAATGGGGAGTGATACATAATTAACTAAGGGTTTCCATCAATGAAAACATGAGAGATTGTTAGAAATATTTTTGTCACTAATGTCAAATACAGGGGGAGACTATAGATTTCCAAGATAAATATTGCTAGATGGAGATTGTTGGAAATATTGTTTTTGTATTTTTGGTGCTCAATTTGGATACCTTATCTTTGAAGGAATTTTTAATCTAAATACCTAGCTCAAATTGGAGCATAGGATATATGGTTGAAAATATTATTCCGATACCTTTCCAAAGATTCTATCAGAACAACCTAGCCAAAAAGTACAGGTCAGCCCAACCAGTTTTACAGGTCAGCTCCATAAGTGAGCATATAAAAACTATAAATACAAGATAGATGTGCGCATTTGAAGAGCATCCAAGCAAGGAGAGAAAGTACAAGTGTGCATAAGAGATATGAGGTGCGCAAGAGGAGATGGGGAGTATTCTTGGGCTCTAAAGGTGTGGAAGAGGAGTTTTCTTGGAGTTTTAAGGGTGCACTATGAGGGACTAAGGTCTATGATGTCCCAAAGTGAGTTGTTTTGAGGTTGTGATGTTGCAATCTGGAATTATATCCTCGGAATGATGCTATGAGGTTCTCTAGGGCATGAAGGATAAATTTGACTAGAGTTTGAAGCTATGTCTAGGGTATGAAGCAAGGAGAGGCACTAGAGCATGAAATTTAAGGGTATGATGATGTTGTGAAATACATGAAGTATGAAGCATACATGTGAAGTCAGAAGTACTCTATGTATGAAGATATTAGATTGGTGCCTATACAGGTCTTACTGAGTTGGTGCTCAACTGAGGAGATTGGTTTCTCCAAAAGGCTGGTGCCTACATAATATCTTGCTGAGTTGGTGCTCAACTAAATATATTAGTGTCTCTAATAGGTTGGTGCCTACAATATTTGTAATAGTTGGCTAGTTCCTACAAACATTTATAAAGATAATTTTTTGTGGTTTTCTCCCATAAGGGTTTCCAAATTAAACTCTATGTATTGTGATTTGAGTTTACATGTATTTATTGTTTTTGAATGATTGATGAATTCTCATTTAAAGTAAAAAGTATCTTATACTGATTCACCCCCCCTTCTAGTACAATCATAAGTTCAACAACTTTAGTATTTTTCATATATTTTATGACACTATACTCCATTGCTACGTGGTTGAAGTATTTCCTTAGTTTTTGCTTGCTTGAGAGGTGTTGGGTGTTGAATTTTATTGAGAAGGAGAAGTCTGATTCTTCATTGTAGTAGGGGGTATGGTTTTCCTAATAGCAAGTGTGGTTTTATCAGTGAAAGTGATGTTAAACACACGTCCTTTGTTTCTCAGATTATAGTTTTTGGGATCAATATAGGCGGCTTGTGTATCTCCTAAAAATAGTTTTCCTACTATTTCACTGTCATAATTTGTCACCCAATCCTAGAGAAAAGGGACATGTTCTTCAGTTGTGTCTCCTTCTACTTTCTCTTTAGTATCAGTCTGTTAGGATAGATTTTCATAAATATATTGTTGGTGAAGTAATTGATTGATGACCAAAGTCATATAATTGATCCATTAAGGGAAAGTATTTTCATAATGATTGATTTGATTATAAGAGAAGAAATGTTCCATTCCATATTCATCCAAGTTCAAGTTTAGATTAGAAGCTTCTAGAGGTTTAGGTTGGTTATTATTTTTCTTGTGGAAGGGTTTGAATGGTTTGTGATGTGAAGACCCTTCTTCAAAGTTATTTTTCAAATCTACAACTTCATTGGATAATTTATGAACTAGTTTAAGGACACCCTCTAAATTTCTAAGTTAGTTCTCCATAGGTTTGGTAAATGTCAAGGGTTTCTTCCTAGCATCTTCAACATCTTCCCTCCCTAGGTTTGCACCTAGAGAGAGCATTCATTTTTCTACATTTTTGGCCTCTTAAATTTTTTATGCAAGCATAGTTTTTCTAGCTCTCTTAACAAACATAGAAATGGAGGTGTGTAAGGAAAAGGTGTAGCATTCCACAACTAGTGTGTCAACGGGCTAAGAATCAACGGGGAATTTATGAAGGGTGGTTGTAAAACATTGGTTGAAATTTATATTTTTTTATTTTTTCCCATCTTAATAGCAATGAAATACTTTAAGAGGGTGGAAATGGTTTTCTCTTCCCCAAACTTACTGAGGAAAGATATTTCAAAATCATCCTAAATCCTAATGGAACCAACTCATTCTCAACATTCATGAGCCTTATGGAAAGATAAAAATAAATAAATTATATGGCCTTAGGGGATGCATGACTTATCGAGGTCAAATTTGGGTAAAAGTATTCTAGGTCACTTCGGTAAGTCATGCAGAGGTCCCTCCAATTTCAAATCTCCTTGTGAAATCCATGTAGGAAGACAAACTTGGTTACGAGCCATTAGGTAAAAAAATTCGCGAGTATACTTGTTAAAATTGAATTCAAAAGATGAAGAATGAGGTGAATCAATATGTGTTGGTGTTATTTTGTCTAAAGGTTGAGGAATATCCTATAAACAAAGTCCCACTAAATCTTATATAGAATCAACAAGAACTATTGTAGGAGTTTCATGTCGTTGAGAGGGACGACACCTAGGAAGCAAAGGTGCTATAGGTAGCTCCCCAATTTGTTTTGTTAAGTCTCATGTGATATTCCATTCAATGTTTACTTCAATTTTAGAAATAAATTCTCATGCAGGGGTTTGATTGATCCATAAATTATAAAGTATGTTCCATTCTCTATTACATACCAATCCCCAATTTTTCTATTTGTTTTCATTGCATTTTCATACATGCATGGTGTCGGGGTACAAAAAAGTATTTCATAAAAAAGGAATCATAAAACTCTCACACATTTTGTGGTAATGAATGTGATATTTATGCTCCCGTGAGTCCTGGAAATAGACATGAAGGGATTGCTTAGTTTCCATTTCCAATCCATGCCTAGGAAGACATGCACTATTCAAATGATGTCCAATAGATAAGATGACATGTGGAATTCAAGTTTTTTCCCTAGCACTGTGTGCATTGTTGTTGATATAATATCCTCCAGGGTTTAAGAAAGGATTGCATCCCAGCTGAATATATGACTAGTTGTTGTGATCGTATGCATCACATGAACCCAATATTCTTTGAAGTTCATGGCATATAACTCTCTAAAAAATCTGCATAGGAGGGATACAAAAAATAAGTAAGGGGTCCTCAAAATCCTGGTGGGATAAGTACCATGTTTCCTTGCCTTGAATATTGTCCCCGGGACCCACCAATTATCCATCACTTCCCTACAGTCAAGAGGGAATTGTAGCATCCATTATTCTACAAGTTCAATTTCTTATGCAGGAAGCTTGTAACATGCTTTCCATATTGAGGCTTGGAATAAGCAGATAACCTTCCCTTAAGCATCTTTGATTGATCTATTATCCACATCTGTTTGGCGAACAATCCAAGAGATGGCCTCTACACATGGGAAGACAACAATGTGTGCAACTAGTTAATGAAGTCAAGAACATTTTATTAGCTGATAAACAACTTAGTCTTGATTGTCATGTAGAAAATCTAGGTATGAATCTTTCTAAAAAATTTGGTAAAATTCTCCCCTCTTGTAAACCATATTGGTTTCCATGAAAAAAATGGTATCATTATGTATGGGGACTAAAGTGATAGTTGTTTCTTCCTCTTCCTCTCTGTCAGAACTAACCTCAATGACAATTTCCTTTCCAATTCTCCTCTTATTGGTTGCCATATCTGTATCGTGCACCTCATCCACATCGACAATATCGAATGTTAGCATTGTCTAGTTTAGGATACGATTTTCAAGACAAGTTTCTATATTGGGGCTATAATAAACTACTTGAAACCTCCCCTCATAAGGATCATATTCATAGAAAATGGTAAGGAACAAGAGGTAAGATAAGAAATCCCACTCAATGATTTGTGTGAGTCCCCTTGAGTAAACAAGATTTGGGCTTCCGATGTAATTATTGCGTCATCATTTGGGTTCTAAAGGGATTAAGAAAAAAATAATTAATGATTTCTTTTACTACATCTATAATTTATGCCCTCGATGTGAGGTTTCACTTTTCTTTAGAAGAGAATAGGGTTTAGGTCATTTTCGCAAAACAATGCACAAGACTGTTTGTTTGAAAATAAAAAAGGGGGAAAGTCATATAGGGTTTCACTATCGAATCTAAATTTGAGGGTGAATGGAAGGGGTTTTAGTCATGATGAAGTATAATTGGCAGTTGATAAAGGGTCTTTGGTAAGCCATGTATAACGTTGATAACAAAAAAAAAAAAGGGTTCTATATCTAGATAGGGATGGTTGCAATCCGTTGGCCAATTGATATAGTTTTAAGTGTGTTTAATTCAATTTATTTATTCATTGAAAAAGACAACAAAGAATCCCTAAAACCCTAAATGGTTGAGAGAAACCTACCTGGAAGGTGGTTGTTGGTAATTGTTGACGTGGACCATATGATCTAGGGTATGGAAAGCGCGTGATCCATAAGTTCTCTATGCTTGAGTCAAATATTTGACATAGGATATACGGGTATGTAAAGGGCCTCTTATAACTCAAAAATTGCATTTTTTATAAGTTTAGAACCATTAGAAAATGTCATAAAATGGTCAAATGATCGGTCACATCATTGTTTCACATGAAAGTTATTTTTAGTGCAATGCAAAAGAAGGCTTGTTGCAAGGATGCCATTTTTACGGGATGTTATGTATGACATGAAAACTAAATTAAATTCCGTCTGATGTATCGCAGTGATAAAAAAAAGTAACACTGATGTATCACGCAGAGAGAAAAATATAACCATGCAAGGTATCACATTGATAAAAAAAACTAACCCATGCAGTGTCTCACAGAAAACACATGTTTCTGTATGATGTATCGCATGAAGAAAAAGTTTGGGAATTTATGATAAGCCTTGGTCTACTTGAATATGTTTCATAAGAAATATTTTTATGAGCTTGTGATATGTCACATGAGAAAATTTTATTGCACCACAGGTCACGACAATAAAAAGATTTAAAGATGTGATAAAAGGTACAGAGAAACAATTTCCAAAGAGTTCCTTTGTCACAATAATACACATTTCCAAAGATGCAAAACATCGTGACTAATGCAAAAGATGCATGATACACACTATATTGTAGGAAAATAAATTTTGTGTGAAATGGAAAGAGGCAATATTATTCGTGATATGTGACATGCAATGTATCGCAATAGAAGTTTAATCTTGTGCGAACTGCATTGTATCACACGGTAAGTGAAATATTGTGTGAAGCAACGCAGCGAAGCAAAACTTATGAAGTTGTGACAAGGGGTAAATTTATTGCAAGTTTCTATTGACATGTCAAGTTTGAATAAATCCACACATAATCATTTTGTACTAAAGTGAGTGAAATATATATACAAATATATGACCTTTGGTTTCATCTTTCTAGATGTTGGATGGTTTTTCCTATTTACTTATGAATATTCATTTTCTCCTAGATTAAATATCTACATTAATATTTATAGTACCATAATCCCAAGTATTAGGTAACTGACATTCCCCCCTTAATCCAAAGGGGTGTTTGTAAGTCCAAGTATCTTTATGAACTTTTCAAACTTTTCTCTTCCAAGTGCTTTGATGAAGATGTCTATGATTTTCTCACTTGTGGAAAAATGTATCAGTTGCATGATCTTGGCCTCTACATGATGTTGAATCAAATGATACTTTGTGTTGATGTGCTTGGTTTGATCATGGAATATATGATTCTTGGCCAATTTGATTGCAAAAGCGTTTTCAATCAAAATTGGAGTAGCATTTACTTGTTTCTCCTACAAATCATCTAATATCTTCCTGAGCCACACAATCTCCTTTGTTGCTTCTATAGTAGGCACATATTCTACCTCTGTAGTGTAATATACTTGAACAGATTGTTTGTGCGATCTCCAAGATATAGTTATTGATCCAATGCTCGTGAGGTATCCTAAAGTAGACACTCCATTCTCCTTATCCCCATCAAAGTATAAATTTGTATGTCCAACTAGTGTGAATTCTTCCACCTTAGAGTATTTGAACCCAAAGTATTGATTTCCTTTAAAGTACCTTCTAAATATCTTTGCAGTTCACCACTTTCCTTCACAAGGTTTTTTCATGAACCTGGAAAGAATATGAGTGCAAATGAAATATCTGGTCTAGTAGTAGTAAGGTACATAAGACACCCCACAAGCTATTTATATTTAGTTGCATCCTAAAATTCATTCCCTTCTTTCGATGTTAGCTTCATATTTTGTTCCATTGGAGAAGATAGGATTACAATTGTCCATGTCGATTTTGTTCAACGGTTCTCCAATGTACTTCTTTTGGGAGATGAATACATGCTTTGGATTCTAAGTTACTTCAATACCCAAGTAGTGGTGAAGATATCCCATGTCTATCATTTTGAAACCCTTCTTCAATTATTTATTTATGGATGTAATACATGCTTCATTGTTCCATGTTATCAAAATATCAACTACATACACCACAAGATATACAACATTTTTTCCAACTTTCTTAACAAACAAAGTTGCGTCATTGAGATTAAAGTTCTTGAAATTGATCTTCAAAAGATGCTTTCTTATATTTTCATACCATGTGCAAGGTACTTTCTCTAGGCCATACAAATAATTTATGAGCATGCATACCTTATGTTCTTGACCTTTCACAATGAATCCTTCTGGTTGATACATGTAGACATTCTCTTGCAAGTCTCCATTCAAGAAGGTTGTCTTCGCTTTCATGTGATGAATCTTCCACCTATTTTGTGATTCCAAAGCCAACAATGTATAAATGATATCTCATTTTGATGTGGGCGAAAAGGTTTCCTTGTAATCTATTCCTTCTTTATGTGAAAATCCTTTCGCCACAAGCCTCTCCTTATGCTTGTAAAGTGAGACATCTTATTTTTACTTGTTCATGTAGACCCACCTCCAACCAATTGGTTTGGTTCCAAATTGAGAATTCACCAATTTCCATGTCCCATTCACAATGAGAGCACCATACTCCTTCTGCATGGCTTCTTTCCACTCATCATGAGAATTGACATTTCCAAAGAAATTTAGTACAATGTTAGTAGATAAATTCAATTCACAATCAAATGATATATATATATATATATATGATTTACATCACTTGAATATGAATTATCTACAACACCTCCATATTGTCTTGTAGAACTTCCATTTCCTTTATTTCCAACTTCATCGAGATGGACAATTTCAAGTGTATTTATGAGCCACATTGGACCTTTCTATGATGTCCAAGTTGGTCCACTAATTGAGATGGTGTTTCATTCCTATCAAGGTTCAACCTTTCAATCCTCTCAATCATATCATCCAGTTGAAGTTCTTGTTCTGATGAAGTGGTTGGATCTTCTTTATGAGGGGGTGATGGAACCTCAAAAGGATGTTCCAGAGATTGATCCAAGATAGGGATCCCCCCTTCAATATGTGGAATCTCGTAATCAAACTCATGATATGTATTTACATGGGTGAATCTATCTAGATGATCAAGTTGCTACTCAAGAGTCTTGTCATTCTTAGTGGATTAAAAAAAACACATCTCTAGAAAGAATGAAATTTTTGTTTACCTCATCGTATAGACGGTATGCCTTGGTGGTATTTGAGTACCCCAAAAAGATTCACTTTTGACTCCTAGGACCATGCTTCTTTTTTGCTCCTTAGGAATTAAGGCATAGTAGGTGGAACCAAAAACCTTGAGATATCTCACCGAAGGAATGTGGCCATTCCACATTTTGTAAGGATTCTTTTTCCCAAGATCATGATATGGATTCATGTTTCCCACACACACTGCACATAGAACTGCCTCAACCTAAAACATCAAGTTCACATTCTTAAAAAATAATATTGAACAAACCATGTTCAAGAGTGTCATTTTCATTCTTTATACTACAACATTATATTGAGGATTGTATGGAATAGTGGTTTGATTTTTGATTCCATGTTGATGAAGATATGTTTCAAATTCATTACAAGTATATTCCTCTCCATTATCAATACAAAGAATGTTAATGCTAGATTTTTCTTAATTTTCAATCCATACAAGAAAATTTTTAAATGTTTTAAATGCTTGAGACTTATGTTTCAACAAGTAAACCCAACACATTCTGGTGTATTCATCAATAAAAGTCATGGTATATTTATTACAAAAATAAAATGGAACGAGAATTGGGACAGACAAATAAGAGTGTATCAACTCTAGCTTTCTACATGTTCTCGAAGTGGAATCATGAAAAGTTTGCTCATTGTGTTTACCAAGGATACAAGCCTCACATTGCTGCAAATTGCTTGAAATTGTAGAAAATTTGAAAACACCATTGTTCTTCATCATACGAATACTATCATAATTTATGTGCCCAAATATAGCATCACCAAAGATTGGAAGACAATGTACCTTCATCATGATGAGAAATATATGCATAATTTTGTGCTTGTGCATATGTCCCTTTCAAATTCAACAATTTGTCATCCTCCCATCCTATCATGACGACCATGTTGTCAGAATACCTCCTTATTTCAACTTTTCCATAAAAAATGTGAATGAAATGGCCTTGCTATCAAATGTGCACAAAAGACAACAAGTTCCTCCACAACTCATGAGGATAAAGAATGTAATGCAAAAGAAAATCAGGGAATCCATGCAATTTGAGCCCGATAGTGCAAATTCCTATAGGTTCATGAATGTTTATCTGCAAAGTACACTATGCCATCTACATTATCATTCAATTGTTCAAAAAAATCTCTCTAAAATGTCATGTGGCAAGTAGCACCGATGTCAAGAAACCAACCATCTCTCCAAGAATCAAACGAAGCTTTGAACAAATATTCATTTATGCCAATATTGCAGTGAGAAACAACAAAATGAGTGGATTCACGAGATTTACCCGTGTCTTCCTTTTTTTTCCTACTTTTATTTTATCTTCTCCTATGGGATTCTACATGTCTTTGTTGTTGATGTTTTGGTAGATGCGGGAGGTATTAACCTCCAAGTGTAACCTTTGTACTTAGAATAGAATATCCTGGGAGTAAGAGAACCATTAATAAAATGTGTGAAAACCCTAGAAGAGAAGTCAACCCAAGGAGAATAATAATAAAGAAATAGAAGGCCCCAAAAAGAGAAGTCGGCCCCACCTGGAAAAGTCACTTGGACAAGCTAGTATAAATAAGGAGGCACCTAGCTCATTTAGACACAGTCACTCACTTAGAAAACAATGTGAAAGTCTAAGGAGGAACTGTGGCAGCAACTAGGGCGCAAGTCTAAGAAGAAAAATTGGAAACTAGGGCGCAAGACATTTTGGTATCTTATTCTTGTGCGCTTCTCTTGGTAAAGGTACGATTTATTGGTATTGTGTTGCTACCGCAATAGTGGTGTTTATGGTTAGGGTTTATCTATTGATTCTAGTGTGGACTTACCAGAATCATTATATCTAAGAAAAGGTTATTGTGCTTGGGGGTAGCATATGTGGATGCCTATGGTTGGGTGACAATGATGTGACATTGTCTATGGTTAAACGAGCATATCAAAATTTTAACATGGTTTCAGATATGGTTTCCTTCATAACAGTCTAACTACTGGAAGGAACATCCTCGGTTTCCCCTATTTTCAAGATCATTAATCACTTACAACACCCACCAACAAGGTAACCTAAGTAGGGAACATATTTCCCTTGTATCAGATCTGCAAATTTCTGAAGTTGAGAAATTAATGTTTTCTCATAAAACCCTAGGTCAAGACATATGGAATTCAAAATGACTATCAATAATAAGCTTGATGAGAATCTTGAGGGTGTTGAAAACTTTCGAGCATGGAAGTATAGAGTGATTCTCATTCTAGAGGAAAATGATCTAGAAGATTTTATTGAAGAAGTAGTTGGAGAGCCAGAGGGAGATTAAACTAAGGCTAAGCACAAGAAGGATATGGTTAAGGAAAAGAGGATCATTGTAGACTTTATCAATCATTTCTTGATCCCACATGTCTCATCATTGAATACCTTGAAAAAAATGTTTGATGTTTTATCCCAATTGTATGAAGGAAAGAATATCAACCGGAAGATGACCTCGAGGACACAAAAGAATGTGAAGATGCAGAATTCAGAAACCATTCAATCTTGCTTCACAAGGGTGTCTCAAATCAAAGAACAACTTGAAGCTATTGGAGATATATTTGAAGAAACGAAGCTAGTAATGATTACATTGAATGGCCTCCCAAAATTTTGGGAATCATTTATTAAAGGAATCTGTTCTAGAAGAAAGATAATAAAGTTCAACATGATGTGGGAAGATTGCACTCATGAAGAAGTTAGAATGGAAACATGAGAAGAGAAGTTGGGAAATGATGATCAAGCCCTAGCAGTACATGCAAGAAAAGGAAAGAGAAGAAAAGAGGATCATACCCCCAAGAAGTTTCAAAGGTCACGAAAGTATCAAAAGGATTAATCTAGCTACAAATGCTATTGTTTCCAAAAGATGGGACACATTGAAAGAAATTGTCCTCTCAAGAAAGAGCATGCTAGAAAAGGACAAAATAAGAGACATCATGCTCATGTTGTAGAAGATGATGAACATGCTTAGAAAAGAACAAAATATTATGATTCAATTGAAGAACATGTATTGATATCATCTCTTATAGGAACAATCACTTATGGAAGTGACACATGGCTTGTTGATAGTGGTGCTTCTAAGCACATGACCGGTTACAAGTATTCTCTCTCAGATTTGGTTCAGAAAGATTCACCTCATAAGGTGAATCTTGGTGATGACTATCAATATACCATCAAAGGAGTAAGAGAAACCTCCTACAAATTAGAATCCAAAAAACCCTTGAAGATAAAGGATGTTTTGTATATACCTAGTTTGAAGAAAAATATCCTTTCCATATTAGCATTGGAAGAGAAAGGATTCAGAGTCACTTTTATTGATGGTGAAGTTCATAGATGATTTTAGGGGCTAGATTTAAAAAATGGGCTAATTTTCCATGGTTTTTCCCAAAAAAAAGATTCGACAATTTCCATTTTTTGTAAAAACGTTTCGCCTAAATTTCATAGACTAAAATTATTTTACCTTAAAAATCGCCAAACTTTTATACAAACTATATAAAATTCTTAGAAATTTGAATATTTTTACAAAACTATCGCCAAATATTTTACATTTTGCAGATTAAGGACTATTAAGATTAGCCCATGTTTCTACATTTTAATATAAATTTCCATCCTTAAAATCATCCCTAGTGAAGTTCTCATGTGGCCAAGAGGAAAGACTCTTGATGATTCTATTGTGATTGGTGTCCAAGAATGAGGTCTATACAAGTTAAAGGGACACTCAAATTCAACACTAGTACACAACACAGTAAATCCAAGTGAGTTATGGCATAAAAGGTTCACTCATGTTACACTACAAAGCATTACCTATCGTAAGAATGATGGTAACATGTTTTCCATAGATTTAGGTGGATCATGAAGGAACATGAAAAGGATGAGAACAAGTCAAGAACATGAAGGATATGTTTCCAAGTAGTGACAACAAAGCCAAAGGAGTTTTGGACATCATGCATTCAGACCTGTGTGGACCGATGTCAGCCACTTCACTTAGCGAGTATGTATATTATGTTTCATTTATTGATGATTTCTCACGTAAGACTTGGATTTATTTCTTGAAATCAAAACGTTAGGTATTTAGCAAGTTGAAAGAATTCAAATCTCTTGTAGAAACTCTTTCTGAAAGGAATATAAAGACCTTGAGGTGAGATAATGGAGGAGATTTCACCTCAAATGACTTCAAATCATTCAGCATAGAATTTGAGATTAAGAGGGAGCTCTCCACTCCCTATAATCCTCATGAGAATGGATTAGTAGAAAGAAAGAACTGTATGATAATGGAGGCAGTAAAGATCATGATGCATGATCAAGACTTGCCTATGAACCTATGGGCAGAAGAAGATATGATTGTTGTTTATGTGCAGAACAAAATTCCTCACCGTGCACTTGGGAACACGACACTAGGATAAATGTTTACAGTAGAAAAGCTAGAGTTCATCCACTTGTGGATATTTGGATTTCCAATGTATGTGCATGTTCACAATGATAAGAGATCAAATTTGGATCCTTTAGGCAATAAGGGTGTATTTGTTGGATACATTGAAACATCTAAGGCATATAGATTCTACATCCATAGTTATAGAAAAATCAATATTAGCAGATATGTTACCTTCAATGAGGATGCAACCTTAAATAGATCAAGAAAACATCATACAAATGAGATCTGTGATGAGGAGCCTAAAGCTCCAAGATTTGCATACTCAATTGTTGGTAATGATGTTGTGCTAGAGGAGCATGGTCCAGAGGACCATGACATGGAAGAACCACAAATACCTATAGAAACGATTACAAAGAAAAAAAGACCAGCTTGGGCTCATGAGATTATTCAGGATTCCGAGAAGTATGGTGCTCCAGATGGATCGTTCAGAGAAAGAAAGAAACTTTGACCATATTCCAGTTATGTGGCATTTTTATGTGATATCATTGATGTTGAGCCTACTTGTTATGAAGAGGCTACATAAAATACAGTATGGAAGGATGCCATGATTGAGGAATACCAGTCCATCATTAAAAATGATGTCTGGGATGTGGTTCCAAGACTGAAAGAGAATTAGTTGTGAGTTCCAAATGGATTTACAAGAAAAAACAATCAACAAATGGCAGTATCGAGAAATACAAGGCAAGGTTCGTGGGTCATGGATTCTCCTAAAAAGAAGGAATATATTATGAGGAGACATTTGCTCCTGTGGTGAGGTACACTTTGATTAGAGATATACTTGTGATAACCGTAGTTATGAAATGGAAGGTACATAGATGGATGTGAAGAAAGCCTTCCTGAATGATATAGTGGAAGAAGAAATGTACATGGAGCAGCCACAAGGATTTGGGACACATGACAAAGAGACTCATGTGTGCAGATTGAAGAAATCCTTGTCTGGATTGAAACAAGGACCCAGGGCATGGTACGATAGAATTGACAACTTTTTGATGAGCTTGTGATTCACCAAGGGTAAAGCAGATCCTAACCTTTACTACAAGCTTGAGGATAATGGACCAATGATATTACTGTTATATGTGGATGACATGTTTCTAATAGGGGACGAGAGTCTCATCACATAGTGCAAGATAAATCTTTCATTTTAGTTCGAGATGAAATACCTGGGTATGATGCATTAATTTTTGGGTCTAGAAGTGTGCCAAAAACCGGATGAATTTTCCTATGCCAAGGAAAATATGCGGTAGAAATATTGAATATATTTGATATGATGGATTGTAAATCCATGCCCACACCGATGGTGACGAACCTGAAGTTATTGAGTGATAATTCATCAGAGACAATGAATGTCACCATGTATAGGAAGATGATTGGTTCGTTGATGTATTTGATGAACACTAGGCTAGATATATTCTTTGCAGTGAACACCTTGAGTAATTATATGTGTTATCACTAAAATTTCGTCCGTAAATGGTTACAAGAATCCAACATTGTAAAATGGTTATGAGGTCACCCATGGACCAAAATTACCACAAAATCATTTCCAAAAGGTCCAAAACTATACAACCAGTGATAAAATTAAGGAGTTCTATGACTACATAGGGTGTGTGCGCACATGCACAATTCAGAAACACAGGAAAAGCGCACATGCGCACGATGCACAACTGTGGTCGCTAAAATCCACACACATCTAACAATGATGCATTTATGATATTGGTCGGCCTCCCACCCACTTCTGGTTCAGCTTCCAAGTTGATTTGAAACCCAAATCTCAACTGAATCTGGCTGGGTGACTGGTCAAAGACCTAAAAATGCCCTAAATAGCCTCTTTTCACACTACAAGCTGGTTGCACAATACCTCAAAGAGGTGCTATAAAACAAGGCCATGGGTGCACTTCATTTTCAAGGAATTCATTAGCAAAGTTATGCTGCTGCTATTCTCTTGAGGAATCCTCTATTCTCATCAAGAGTATACTAGCACCATTACATTGGGCAATCCATCTCACCTCTTGAGTGGATTAGCTTGGGATTCTTTCACCATTTCATTCAAAGTTGTAAGAAGAACTTAGTTGTGGGGGTCCAAGAGCCCTCCCTTGGAGGAAGAAGGGACCCAAAGTCCTGTTTCTTCTTGGTGTTTTCTTTTACTAATATAATCCTTGTTATTGGTGACATGAGTCTTATTGGTTTTTTGTTCTTATGTCCTTATGCTTAATAGTTTAGTTGTTCTTTTATTTCTTAGTTTAATTCTTAGTTTGTTCTTTTATATTTTTTTCTCTAACCCTGTCCTTTACAACTGTCTTGCTTAGCTAACCCAACTAAGCTTGTAAGCACCTCTCTTTTTCTCATTTAGGTGATGAAAGAGGCGCAAAAGATTGGCGACTCCACTGGGGAAAGGTATCAATTTCCTACCCCATTTGGGTTTTTATAGCTCTTCTTTTGGTTTATTTAACCTACAGGTACCTTAACCGGCCCAAGCCAACCTGCAAAATATCCAAATCAAAGTTGAATTGAGAGAATTCCATCTGTAATTTTCTTCACGGTCGTGTGTCAGTTGTGCATGGGTTTATTGGCCCACAATCGCGCATTGTCCGCACATGCGCCAAAATCACAGTGTTTTTCTACGCACCTATGCCCAAAAGCCTATTTCGGTCTGTGCACATGTGCTCAGTGCGCCTCTGTCTACTCTGAGACCCACACACCTGTGTAGAAAAATACACATTGTAAGTTTTTTTGTGATTTGGGGAAGGCTCCTAGCCTTCTTAAAAGTGATTTCATGCATATTGTAATCTACACCACACTTAGTTCCCTCTTCATATAAAGGGATTAGTCAAAACATATAGGCACTTAG
>ML799398.1:59091-83619 GCA_009831015.1 Picea engelmannii
GAAGCAAAACTACAAGAAGGACATAATCAGGAAGCTAAGGAGGTCATTGACTCAAAGGCACAAAGTGTTGCAGATTTGAAGAAAAAAGAACAAATTCCTATAGTTGTTGTATATCACCATCCACATCATATAGAGATGCAAAATTCATCAAGGCAAGGGCATGTGCATGAACACATTTATGCACTAGCAGGGCACCAGACAGGAAACCAATCAAGAGGTGCATGGAGGACTACCAACACTACGGGAAGAGCTCAAGCTACAGAAACAATCCCATGGCAACCCCGACATGATGCAGAGAAAGATAAGGGTGGAAAGGTAGCATATAGACATTGCTTAGTCGGTCATATTGTATGGTTTCTTCTCATGTTTCGAGGAAGAAACATGTGAAGGGGGATGGAATGTAGTATACCTAGGGAGGTAGTATGGGGTACCTAGGGAGGTACCCAATGGGATTGTAGTTATGTGTTATTAGTGAAAGTCAATTAATATATGGGAATGTGGTCATTCAATGTAAGGTGGACTAGGTCCACTATATTAATAAAGGTCCACTATGGTAGTTGGATGTAATAAATGTGAGAAGGCTCTCTAGAAGGTTCCTAGGAGATAGGGAGAGCTATATAAAGAAGTATAGGCAGTGTAATGAAACATATTGAAGAATATTGTGATTGTACAAGCAAAGATTGTTTGAGGAGTTTTATCCTTCCATAAGGATTAATATATGGTGTTACCCTACCTCAAGGGTTTTCTCTATTTCTTGTGTTAATGTTATGGTGAATGGTTTATGGTTTATTCTTGGTATTATTGACTTATATTTGCAGATCTGGTTAGGTACTTAACAGTTTTCCTCCACAGGAGGTGCCAAAAGAATTTTTTTAGTTTAGGTAGGATTTCGGGGATAGGCATCCAAATAACTCCCCATTATATGGTTCTCACATTATCAAAACAATAGAAGTTGTCAAATAGGGAACTTTAAATCCTCCAAGTCAAGTGTTCCTAACACCATAAGGCAGGGAGATACCCGTGAAGAACTGAAGGCCGAGGTCTGGTTGTTCTGTGCATCCCCCCTTGAGGTACCCACCTCTTGAACAGGATCCAGCCCATGACCGATTTCTTAGGCCAAAAATCTAAATGCCGCACTTTGACCGAGGTACCTAGTGACCAAATTTTAGGACATCTACCCAGGTGGAAATTGTGGGCTGCAATTGCACCTTGATCGGATTTTGTGTGGCTATTGGGAAATATCGCCAGATCTTTCGGGATGTGCCCCATTTATCCCTCATTATAACTGATTATTTCATCCTTCACTAGTTTCTCTTCTGGTGACTTTAGACCCCACTGTTGAGTACTATTGGAAGGTCTAGTGCTATTTGAGAGGAAGGACGTTATGTATTTTAGGACACAAGCATTTGTTTTTTTTTATTCTCCATGTGGAAAAAACCCACTTATCCACATATATGCTTCTTTTTCAAAACACTTTATGTATGATGCACTTTTGATTACATTTTTGATTTAGATATATATCGTGTAAAGTTCAAAAAATTGCAACAAAGGCTCTTGTTTTCTCTCATCACAATTCGCACACATCCATTCAGCTAGTCGGACATCATAAGGGACCCACATAAACCCCATCATTCCAAATGCTTGCTAAACCTCCCTCCTATTCTAGGGGGAGTTCCTAGCCTTGCCAACTCATCGACACCACCTTCACACACTCCAGTGAGTGCCACTGTCTTAGGATTAGCTTTGCTTGGTTCCACATTACTTGGGTCCACTTCCCAAGGTCCTCCGTCCACTTTCTCTCCTTTACATGGAAGCGAGAGGCCAAATTCCTCTCAAGGGGGAAGTACCAACCCACCTAGCCCCCCTCAAGGGTCAGGTTCACAGAACACTCACACCATGGCTGAAACTAATCCTCTGCCCCCACTACAGATGCCATATTTGGCCTCTCTTAACATACCATATCTAAGAAAACTCATAAATGATCCTATATTGCATGACCCCACATGGCCTGCAATGCCTACCAAACTACCTTCAGACATCCCCAAGTTTGAAGGAAAGGCAGGAGATGACCTTGCCAACCATGTCATGAATTTCCACTTATGGTTCTCTTCCAAAAACATTATGGATGATTCCATCTGACTACAATTATTTCAACGCACACTCACCGACCCATCAGCCAAATGGTATGTAGACGAAAAATCGAGGTCCCATGCGACTTTTGAGTCCTTGGCCAAAGCATTTTTGACCTTCTTCCAATTACCAATCCACCATGACAATGGTCTTGAACTACTCTCTAATTTTAAACAAACCTTAGCCACACATATCGCTGATAACATTCATGAGTGGCATAGATGACGTAGTTCGTGCAAAGCCAAAACCAACAAACAACAATGCCTTGACTGGTTTCTCAGATCACTTGTCTCTCTCCTCGGTAAAGATGTAGCTTCCACCTTCCCTCAATCATAAGAAGAAACCATCAGTAAGGCTCAACAATATGACCTTATCTATTCACAATCAGGGTACTTATACACAATACTTCCTGATCTCCCAAAACCCATGCCATTCAGTCAAGACAAACCCAAGATGTCTCACTCAACAGACAGATTGATTGGTAATACCATGCACCATAGTCCACAACCCCAACAACCACCAATGTATGGCACACCTCAATATCCACTGGCATATGGAGGAACCCCTTATTATCCTCCACCCCCTTATCAACACCCATACCTTGTTTCTCTTCCCCCACCCACCAGTGGGCCATCGCTGACACCTAAAATACACCCACCTATCCAAACCAGTTCTGGTACTCCCTCTACCTCTGCTTATACTCTAAGTACTAGTGAAAGAACCACACCTTCCTATGTACCTTACGGATCACAACTCCCACAGAATCCGTACTTTCCATTCCCTGGTCCTCCACAGCCCATGGCTCCCCCACACTCTCACGCTGGGGTGAATTTTGTTCAACCCTCTCACGTTCAACACTATCAAAATTTCAAACAGCTGAATACGGAAAATCTGACCCACCTGTCGAATAATGCCAAAAAGAAAGGAAAAAACAGGAACAATAGCAACTTAGGTCAAGGTGAGAATCACCCCCAACAAAACCAAATTACTGGGGGCAACCAGAATCAAGGGAATCAGAACCCCCAGGGGAGTAGTAACAAGAGATGTCAAGGGAGAAATAACAATACTATTAGAACCACCTTTACTTGTTCCCTTTGCGGTGAGTTCGGTCATTATACTCATCATTGCCCCCAAATCGTTGATTTTAAATGGATGAAAGACTCAGGAAGTGTACCACACCCTGGAGCCCCACCTGCCCCTCAGCAGGCCCCACAAAAATATGTGCAACAACCACCCCCAGCCATGCTGCAAAACCCCATTCCACACCAGGGTGTGATAAACACCCAATAGGACATACAACCTACCCCACCGTAGTTGGGATAGTACCTCAATCCAAAAAATCTCGTAGATCGTACTATCCTCCTCACCAGTGAGGATGAAATCCTTCTGCAAACATGTATTCGTCAATATTGTGCACCTGCTAAGTCTCCTCCAATTCCCCCAGAAACAATCCCAGCACCAACGGGACCCCTGTTGGTAATTCCTCACCCTAACACAGAAACACCTCTTTGCATCCCTCGCATCCCATTGTGCAGGAATGTCCACAACCCGCAGGCTAGGGCGGCTCATAATTACAGTTTGGTCGATGACTTAGCACAATCCCCAGCTGCCATGTAAGTCTTATAAGTCCTACAAATTTGTCCCACTCAGTGAGAATCATTACTTTCCACCTTGGGGGCCATCGACCCAGTGGATACTCAACTCATCACATTTGACCTTGACAGTGGAGAGCCCCATCTCCCCGCTCTCATCACTTTTCAAATCCCAGTGAAAATTTGGAACATTACAGTTCACCAGTGCATCATCGATGAAGGTGCATCCACATGCATTATGTCCAAGTTTGTATGGAAGAAACTTGGTTCCCATGAACTCATACCATCTGTCATTACCTTAAGAGCCTATGATGGACGACCATCTTCTCCTAAAGGGCTCTTCCAAAACGTCCCTATAGAACTCAGGGGAAAGACCATTCTCATCGACATTGAAGTTATCGATGCCCCACTCGATTATAATATCTTGTTCAGTCATAGCTACATGTATGCTATGAAGGCAGTTTCCTCTTCCATCTTTTGAGAAATGATGTTCCCCCATAACGAGAAGATCATTACCATTGACCAAGTTTCACATTACGAGCCTAACCCCTCTACCAACATCGATAAAATTCTCCCTCTCATCCACACGAGTCATGATGCATACCCACTCATCGAAATGGGTCCTGGAATTTTCAAAGACCCTTCATTATTAGGAACTTACCATGGTGCACCACCGCTCCTTCATCCTTCCAATCAAGTATGCGTCGTAACGTCCAATGGAACTGACATAGAGGATACCCTTCCTCTTAGGGAGGCTTCTATCATATCTGATGTCCTACTAGTCGCAGAGCTCCCCCCTCATGAGCCTCCTGCGAACTCGTCGACTCCACTAGTTCACGATTTCACCTCTCCCCAAGGCCATATCTTAGTTTGGGAGACAGTTCCCCAAGCCATTACTCAAATCCCCTTCTTCTACCCTCCACCAGTCATACAAGCTTTCCAAGTAGCCACAACGCTTACCCTCCCTAATATGGTGTTGGCAATTCCAGTTTGGTATTTACATCCACCAGAGATGGTCCCTCAACCATCCCTTCCCCCCCAAATGGAATCAATCCCAATGAAGATTCCCATACTCACTCCCACCATACCCTCTACACCCCCACTCATTAACCTCCTTGCCATAGTTGGGGGCAGGCGAAAGAAGAAGGAGCCCACAACTCCACTTCCCCCGCGCGTCCAACCTCCTTGTGTGCTATGTGAGAAAGATGGACACCCAACCAACAAATTCCCATCTTTACTTGAGTTACGTAATCTAATTCAACCCAGTCAAACACCATCACCGCTAGCCACTGTAACAAGTACTTCTGCTATCTCCCCGAACATAAGTAGAAAAGGACTGCAAACCAAATTTGCTTGTGCCATATGTTTAGAATATGGCCATTATACACACCATTACCTAGCGCTACCTCAGTTCCGACAGACATTAGTTGAAGTATGCCAAAGCTTCCAGTAGGAACATCGTTCAGTTACGTCATCCCCACCAAACATCACTGACATCCATTATGTCATGACTTTAGTCAATGAACATATGAGATTCCCTTGCTCTATATGTGAATCCTTATATCATTTTACATATCAATGTCTTATGATCATTGAATACAGGCAACGCAAAATGACTCTGATTCAAACCCCTGCGCCCCCTACATAATCGATGGTTGACCTTACCTCATCACTTGAGATTCTTCATATCATTTCTCTTGAACTAGAGGAACTACCTATTCCTCTGTGGTTCTTGGATGACTTATCCAAGGATTTACCCCCAAATCCCCCCAATTCTCCCATTCATTTCCCTACGGAAATTTTACATCCAACTACCACTGGAACTCAGTACCTCGATATTTGGTTTATGTCGAGCGACCCATCGCAATCTCATTGTGTCATTCACCCTGCTTCTTCATAACCATAGGACAACCACACGGTGACAGTCATCGATATCACTCTTTATGATCCCTTGTATTCCCACCAATTCCATTGTGACGAGGACATACTCGAAGAGTTAAACACCCCCGACTACCCATGGGATGCGCTACACCACAGAGCACTCTTCTTTTCATAGGAAGCCTTCACACCTCCTAACTAACACCCCATATACACAGTCAAAACCAAGGATTTTATCCCATCAAGGGATATCGACTGGTTCAACAACCCCATCCCTACCCCTGAAAACATTTCCCCAACCATCAAAATCGATATTTCCATAAATAATGGAGTCGTCGAGGAAATCACCATTGGCACCGCATGCACTCCTCAAGAAATCACCGCCTATAAATCCCTCTTCCAAGAATATCGAGATATTTTTTCCTGGTCATACACAGAGACGCCTGGCCTTGATCCCTCTATTATCGAACATCACATCAACACCTGGCCTAAAATTACACTAGTTCGTAAAAAACAATGACCGCTACACCCATCCAAAGAAGCGGACATTAAAACCGAGATTGACAAATTACGCGCGGGTGGGTTCATCTACCCCATTGCCTATACCTCATGGGTTTCCAACCCTGTACCCGTTAACAAAAAATAGGGCACTATCTGCGTCTGCACGGACTTTCACGATCTCAATCATGCATGTCCCAAAGACAACTTTCCAATGCCTTTCATCGATCAAATTATCGATGACTACGTAGGCCACGAGGCTCTGTCCTTCATGGACGGTTTCTCTGGTTATAATCAAATCCAAATCCACCCAACAGATAAATACAAAACCGCATTCACCACCCCTTGGGGTAATTTTATCGTATCATGTCATGCCTTTTGGCCTAAAGAACATTGACACCACTTTCCAGTGGGCTATGACATACATTTTTCATGATCTAGCTCATATCATCCTCGCATACTTGGATGATCTCACAACTCGATCCAAAAAACGCACCCAACATCTTGATGATTTACGGATTGTCTTCCAACAGTGTCGTCAGTACAACATCTGCTTGAGCCCCCTCAAATGCGTATTCTGCATCACTGCTGGGAACCTCCTTGGATTCATCATTTCCCAAAGCGGTATTACCGTGGACCCCCTCAAAGTCCAAGCCATCACCGAAATTCCACCCCCATGGAATTTACGCCAACTACAGAGCTTATAAGGAAAAGCTAACTTTCTACGACGATTTGTTCCAGACTATGCCACTTGAGCACATGGTTTCCTTCGCTTACTCCGCCACGAAATCCCATTCCATTGGGATGAACATGCCCAAAAAACATTTGACGATATTAAAATGGCACTCTCCAATGCCCCTTTAATTAGTGCACCCAACTACAATCGCAACTATATCCTCTACATATCAACGTCAACTGTCTCAGTAGCAGGAGTTCTCATTCAAATCGGCGATGACGATCGTGAGCATGTCATTTACTACATTAGTAAAAATCTCTCAGGACCACCCTTGAAGTATAAACACGAAGAGATACTAGCCCTTGTCATCGTCCTCGCAGTCCAGAAACTATGCCATTACATTCTGCTTCGCACAACTAAATTCATCGCAGATTCCAACCCTATGCAATACTTTCTGAGTCATCGGTAAATTAATGGAAAATTTGCCCGATGGATCATTACTCTTCAGGAGTACGATCTTGAATTTTCAAAACCCAAGAGAAAAAAAGATATCGTCCTCGCCGAACTAGTCACGACCTTCCCCTCTGATACTACTAGTGCCCCCGTCAATACCGACTTCCCTGATGAATATCTCTTTTACATCACTTTAGATGATCCTTGGTACGACAACCTCCTCGTCTACCTCCAAACCCAAAAGTTCGATAACCACCTTTCAAGAGATGACCACTGTCGTATTCGCCACCAGGCCCCCTGCTATCTCCTCATTGAAGATATCTTATATCGGCGAGGGATCGACACCATACTTCGTCGATGCTTGACAATTGACGAGGCCTATAGAGTCTTGAATGATTCCCATAGCGGCGTGTGTGGGGGCCATCTCTCGAGGGTGTCCACTACTCAAAAAATCATCCGCGCATGTTACTTTTGGCCTACATTTTTTCATGATTGCCTTCATGCTGTGAAGCAATGCGATAAATTTCATCTTTATGCCAACAAAGCACGACCACCACCCACTCTTCTTCACCCAGTTATTACTGTAGGCCCCTTTTGTAAATGGGGCATCGACTTCATGACTTGTAACCCCCCATCCAGCAATGGGCACAAATACATTGTTGTCGCAGTTGATTACTTCACCAAATGGGCTGAAGCCATGCCCACCTTCAACAACACTGCTGACACTGCAACACGTTTTTTCATTAATCACATCATATCCCTCTTTGGAGTACCACTCCAACTAGTTTCCAATCATGGGAAACATTTCGAGAATGAGATTTTTGTTGAACTCTCATCACGATTGGGATTCTCCCATGAGTTTGCCTCACCATATTATCCTCAGTCTAATGGACAGGTCGAAGTAGTGGACAAGGTCCTCAAGACCATGTTATAGCACAAGGTTAACAAAAATAATACCAATTGGCATCATATGTTATTTTCTGCGCTATGGGCTTACCGTACGGCCATGAAAACGGCCACTGGTTTCACACCATTTCATCTAGTCCATGGGGTTGAGGCCACTCTTCCTATCGAGTGTCAAATTCCCACCTTACACACCATAATTGAGCTATTACCCGAAACTGCTCCAATGGAGCAGTGTTTGCTGAACTTAAAGTCCCTAGATGAAGATCACCAATCTTCATTACAGAACAATGAGGCAGCTAAAAAATGGTCAAAGGCCACCTTTGATCGCCATGTCAACCTTCACTCGTTTCACGAAGACGACCTCATCCTTGCTTACGATATCACTCACGATACCCTCGGTCATGGAAAATTTGAGTCACTATGGCATGGCCCCTACATTATCCAACATTGCCTCACCAAAGGTGCATACATCCTGGCTTCTCCCGAAGGCCTCTCTCTCAAAGAATGCGTCAACGGGTTATACTTAAAGAAATTTTACACCTAAGCATATCCATTCTACATTAGGTTATTTCTTTTTTAGTATTTTTAATCTTTTTTCCATACCTCACATCTAAACTATCATTTGTGTTATTGACAGATGCTTCCTCCACCAGCCTACCACATCGGTTGCCCCGACAGCGCCAACCGTTGAATACAAAATCTCGCTTCGACAACTTGGGTCTTCTATTCCCCCTCACATGAACTGCTTCACTCTAGCGGCATATGTTTGGGTTCAGCAACCAACAACCAAGCTGAATACACTGTCGTCATTGGCCTCCTTGTTGATGCCAGTCATCATTGTATTCGTCACCTGAGTGTCTTTCTTGACTCCCAACTAGTCGTCCTCTAGCTCAACAATGTGTATCGTGTCCGCGATCCTTGCCTCTTTTCTAAATACCTGCAAGTTAGACTTTTATCTCGACATTTTGATTCCATTACATTTACACATATTCCAAGACAATTGAATCAAATTACAGATAACTTAGCTAACATTATGTTAGATTGGCATATATCACATCAAGATACCTCTACACACATAAACCATCAAGAGCCTATCATAGTATATATAGATTAGACATCATCCATAGATTACAAAACACACATGTAAACATCACAAAGACCCCAAAATGTATACTCATATATATATANTCAGTCAATAGTGCCATCAAAATGTTTACATACACATAAAAAACATCATATACAAAATCCGCAGGCCAAGAAATCTCCTCGGTACAAAACTGGTGCCACTACACCAAAATGGGCTCACCAACCTATATACAAAAATAAAAAAATACATAAAGTGACACTTAAGGTGCCTCTAGAGCACCACCTCCTGCCCCTCCCTCAGGCGATGGTGCCCCACCCACTATCGGTCCCTCTGGACCTGGAGGTAACCACCCGGTCATCGTAGCACCTGCTACTGCTGCTCGCCGCACCACAGTCCACCACATCAGCAACACTCCCACACACTACTTTAGGACACCCTGGTCCTAGATGTGCGACCACATGCCCTCAGGCACTCCCTGTAGCACTGTCTCTAAGCAGCGGCGAATATCCTCAAAATCTCCCCCGACCTCTGCTGGAGGAGCATGCGATGGTACAGCACCAGGGCCATCAAAACGACGTTTCCTAGCCACTCTCTCGTCACTGGCGAGTCTCGCCTCAACATCCTCGCACCGACGTTTCTCTCCTGCCCGTGGCTCTACCCGCGGAGGTCTCACCAGCCCCTGACGAGCCGACACTCTAACCCACTCAACCTCATGCCCGCGAGGTCCCACATCTGCAAAAACAAACAAACAAAGGATAGCATCATCATCCATCCATACATAAATACACATGATATACCCTCTAAATATCAAAACATAAAACATCACATCATACCTCGATGGTCGAACACCTCCCCTGGAGGTAATATCATATCTAGATCACCCCGGAAATCCACCCCACAGTATGGATACTGTAGTAGGATCTGCAGCATCTGCCACCACACCTGTGTAGCCTCAGCCGAGAAAAAATGGCCACCCTCACCACCACCATGGAAAACCAAAATCATCGACCACTGCATCAGTCACGGCTCTCGCGCACTAGGTGCACCCAATAACATTCTAGGGCACAACATTGACACCCTCTCCAAAAACCAGGCCACCAAGATGGACCCAAAGGAAAAGTCCCCTGAGTTCGCAGTCCGACATTTGTCCAGCTGCCCTACCATCTTGGCATGCAGCATCAAACCCCAGGCAAAATGATCTCCAGTCAGTGCCCTCCCCATAACCTTCAACTGACCACCACTGATCCGCTGAGTCGTGAGGGACCCATATACCCTCACAATCATCGTTGCTACACAATGAAGAGCTAAAGCATCAATCACCCCAATACTCACTACAGATCCTGACATGAAGTTCTCCCTTGAACAATACCTCTAACCCAAGGTAGCTAACCCCACGTCTGCAGGTAACACAGGCTCCGTCGATAGGGGCGTTCCCTAAAAAGGGAGCCTAGTCAGAAATTATACATCCTCCATCGCAGTGAAGGCAATCTGCTCTCCCCGCACCATAAAGAAATGCAGATCCAGACTCCACATCCAGATTAGAAACTACAAAAGATACTCTTGCGCCCGTATCAATGGGCATTCGAAGAACTTCCACAACCCACAGGCTGCCAAAGTGGCACGAACCCCCGGCTCCTCAATAGCCACGAAATCCCTCATCTGTGACTAGTCCTGCTCTTGCTAATGGACCGGCATCATGCAAAATGATCAGCTATAACCACATAATATAGTCCTAGGTCAGACATATTGACCATAAAACACATTAAAATCTCCAAAAAAGACAAGTTTTGTACCCATCAGCCTTGCCCCCAAAGCGCGGATGTTTAACCCACAGGCGCGCATATATGCGTGCCTGTTCACCCCACAGGAATGCACGCATGCACGCCTGTACACCCCATAGGTGTGCCTATGTGCTCACTTGTCCTCCCTACAGGGGTGCCTCCATGCGCCCCTGTCACGAATGCAGGTGTGCATCACAGTGCGCCTGTCCACTACACAGTCGCGTACCCATGCGCAGCTGTGTAGCAAACGGGCACACATATCACGTGTGCCTTTGTCCCCCCTACGGGCACACCCATGTGCAGCTATCTGGATAACAGGCGCGCACCCGTGCACACATATTTTTGGATTTCCCGTGCACTGGGGGGCCCACACCCATAAAAATTTTTGTACGGCCCTCTGTACAGGCCCTGCCCACAAATTGAAAACCTACTTTTATGCAGGACGATAAGATTACTAACCTAAATCTCACTGGTCCTAAATTGACTACCTCATTCTCTTGGAATCTCCAAATCTCCTCTGAATACCTCTTGTCCAGTCACTTTGACACCAAGTACAAATGAGGTGGCAATGTGGGCCCTACATCTATATATAGACCTTTCTGCCAAACTTCCAAACACAATTCTGGGAGCTCCGAGTGTCTGTTTTTCGATCTGTCTTCAGCCACAAGATCAACATCCTGTCACCTACATCTAGACAGTCCCCGGGCCATTTTTTATCCTTAGTCCCACGACACCATTTTTTTTCATACCCCATCTAGGTACGCATGCTCATGTTCAAAATTATCAAATAAATGCTTGTATGTTCGATCCTCTTTAGATATTGTTCACGTTGGGAATTTGGTTTTCATGTGTGTAGGCACTTGGTCATCATACATCAAACACAACCCCTTCAATTATATAATCAACACTAGCATGTAATCATTCCCTCTGGATCTCAATTGCATCTCCAGTCACACCCTCTGAAATTTTCCTTTAGGATCCCCATCTCCGGCTCTGCAGTACCGACACCTCCATTGCATTTTAGGTATTGTTACCCGGTAACACTCTCCCCCACATGAGTTGTCCCATTCATAGCACCCTTTGGCACTTTGACACTCATGCTGTTTTTTAACCTTTTAGGGATGGGAGTCTTGATAGTCTTACATCATGTCATGAATCAGCCACATACTCCTTCTCCTCATTTTTCTAGCTTTCCCAATGGACTCCCAGGTTATTTCTTCAAGGTTCTATTTTGCCTGCGCCTTCGCAGTATCATTAACCCTCCCTTTCATCCACAATCAGTTTGCCCCTCCGCAAATTTCCCTCCATCCCATCTACCTCATATAGAAACCCACCCATGGGGCCCCCAACCTCCACTAGTTCTCTAAGCACATTGCGCCCTCACCAGCTCAACCATATTACATTGGGGCACCTGTTTCTGTATTGGTACACTCATCCCAAATTATTCTTTATATATTGTAAAAAGCCTTTGTTTCCAGCATTTACATATCTTTTTGTCATCACCTTTGGCGATCTTCTTCCCTTTTTTTGGAAAATGCAACCCCTGTCTCCCTTGGTTGTGGCACTCCTTATCATCTACCCCTGTTGACATCATCCATATACTTCGAGTATCCCACAAGCCACTTACCTCTGCCCTCTGAGTTTGTTCACTTTGTCCCGCCTCTGGCACAACTTATCCCACGTCTGTTGTCCCCCTGACACTCGACCTTGTTCAACAGTTGCAACCACTTATACTTCGCATATACCCCCAACCAAGGGTAGTCTTGAACCTCCACACATATTGACTTCGTCCATGTACCTCCTCCACTCCTCACCTCACCTAGTAGATTTCATGAAGCCCTTCGCTTCTTTGAGTTGCGTCTCCCTTTTGTCGACATCAACACAGTTTCCAGAAGAGCGGAAATATCTTGACTCTCATTACCTTTCCAATGAGAGGTCTCGGATGGCACATGGAGAACCACAATTTCTCCCTGCTATCGTTGACCCCCGTAACATTCGACTTCAACACTTTCTCATGCTACGGTGGGTCTTACTTTGCGACTATTGCAGTGATTTCTTATATTTTCCGAAGACCTTTGAACTTGGCTAGGCTATCAATGCCTACAGAATCCATGATACTCCTTATAGGTGTCTTTGCCTACTATACAAAGTATGTTCCTCCACAGAATTGTCTTATGCCTTTATTACGAATGCCCCCGAGGGCGTTGCAGTTGTCGACATCAACACACAGTTTCAGTTACCGTACAACACCATTCTTTTTTGAGTTACATGACACAAGCATGGGGCATGCCTGCCTCGTTTGTACACAATTTATTTTTACACACCTTATGGAAGGTTGGGTCCTACAGGTCCCCTTCTCCCTCCAACGGGTAAATATTGACACTCTCACTATTGCTCTCTCTTACAACGACACTCTCAGTAGAAGAAACATTGATGAATTTCGGCTATACGTATGCTCCTAACCTCATCCATCAGGGGGCATCTGTTATCACTGAAATTTTGTCTAGAAATGGTTACAAGAATCCAGCATCATCAAATAGTTATGAGGTCACCCATGGACCAAAATTACCAGAAAATCATTTCCAAAAGGTCCAAAACTATACAACGAGTGATAAAATTAAGGTGCGCTATGACTACACAGAGCGCGTGTGCACATGCGCAATCCAGAAACACAGGAAAAACGCACATGCACATGATGTGCGACTGTGGTCGCTAAAATCCATGCACATATGAGAATGACGCATTTATGAGATTGGTCGGCCTCCCACCCACTTCTGGTTCAGCTTCCAAGTTGATTTGACACCCAAATCTCTGATGAATCTGACTGGGTGGCTGGTCAAAGACCTAAAAATGCCATAAATAGTCTCTTTTCATACTACAAGCTGGTTGTACAATACCTCAAAGAGGTGCTATAAAACAAGGCCATGGGTGCACTTCATTTTCAAGGAATTCATTAGTAAAGTTATGTTGTTGCTATTCTCTTAAGGAATCCTCTATTCTCATCAAGAGTATACTAGCACCATTACATTGGACAATCCATCTCACCTCTTGAGTGGATTAGCTTGGGATTATTTCACCATTTCATTCAAAGTTGTAAGAAGAGCTTAGTTGTGGGGGTCCAAGAGCCCTCCCTTGGAGGAAGAAGGGACCCAAAGTCCTCTTTCTTCTTGGTGTTTTCTTTCACTAATATAATCCTTGCCATCGGTGACATGAGTCTTATTGGTTTTCCGTTCTTATGTCCTTATGCTCAATAGTTTAGTTGTTCTTTTATTTCTTAGTTTAATTCTTAGTTTGTTCTTTTATATTTCTTTCTCTAACCCTTTCCTTTACAGTTGTCTTGCTTAGCTAACCCAACTAAGCTTGTAAGCACCTCTATTTTGCTCACTTAGGTGATGAAAGAGGCGCAACAATATGGTTGAACCAAGACGTGTTCACTTGATTGCGGTAAAGCATGTGTTGAGGTACCTAAAAGGTACATTTGATATGGACTAAGATATGTTTATGATTGTGAGATAATCCTGCAAGGCTATACTGATTCAAATTGGTCTGGTAGCATCACAAATCGAAAGAGTACATTCGGATGTTGCTTTAGTTTGGGATCAGTTATGATCTCATCATTAAACATGAATCATACTAGTGTGGCACTCAATAGGACTTAGGAAGAGTATATAGCAGTGTGTTCAACTAGCAGGGAAGTAGTGTGGCTTCAAAATCTACTTGTAGGATTGTTTAATCTCGAGTTAGAGGCGACTTGTATCTAGTGCTACAACCAGAGTTGTGTGAAGTTGTCAGAGAACAGTGTTTCATGAAAATTCCAAGCATATCAAGATCAAGTACCATTATATCAGAGATATGGTGAAAAAGGGAGCAATGAAGATCCAATATGTCACTATAGAGGAGCAGATAACATATGTGTTAACCAAGCCCCTGTCAAGGATAAATTTTGAATACTTCAAGGAAAAGATTGGCGTGGTCTAGAAGGACGTCCCTTGTAAGAGGGAGTGATGAGTCACATATGCGATTCTTGAGTAAGTATATTGCATAGTGTGACATCAGTGGGTGGTCATTTACATGCATGTTACTGACTGTGGCACTAGTCAACATGAACTCGCACAAGGTCAACAGATGTCGAGCCTTCAGGGATGGTGAGTTTCCCAACTTTTCAATATGGAGGGACAACCTGTGTGCTTGGAGGTGTTTCCTATCCTTGGGATAGATGGGTAGTGTGTGTACTACATCGCCTAACCCTCATGGTTAGATGTCGAGTCACTGTGGGATATATGCTTGGTGTGCCAACCAAAAGAACTAGCTCCAGGGATAGTTTCCATATTCTATGTGAGTTTGTGAGTTGAATTTTCCCAGACTCCATTTGGATTGGGTAGTAGCATAGTTCTGTGTAAGCTGGCTCAACTACATATTTCATATTCTGTGTGAGTTGGATGGTTGCCTAGTTATGTATGAGCTAGATGCCTAGTTCTATGTGAGCTAGATGAAATCCCTATAATGACATAAGGCATGAAAGGACAATGAGGTTGTGCCTACTAGAGAGATGCTACATGTGTTGATGAGTCCCTAGATGCATGACTGTGACATGACCATTAGATAGTCTATGTGCATGACTATGACAAATCTTGTGTGGCTATGATGGTGATACTTGTGACATGATCTGTTTGATCATGAGATAGCCTGAGTAGCTATGGTGATGCTACCTGTAGACTGGTCTGAAATACCATGTGAATCTTGCCCATTCCATGTGAGATATATGGATGTGTTTGAGACCATTACATGAAGAATATCTTAGTTAATACCTCCCTAGCTAAGAGGGAGTGTTGATGTTTTGGGAGCTGCGAGAGCTATTAACCTCCAAGTGTAAACTTTGTACTTAGAACATAATATTATGGGAGTAAGAAAACCATTAAATAGATGTGTGAAAACCCTAGAATAGAAGTTGGCCCAAGGAGAATAATAATAAAGAAATAGAAGGCCCCATAAAGAGAAGTCAACCCCACATGGAAAAGTCACTTGGACAGGATAGTATAAATAAGGAGGCGCCTAGCTCATTTAGACACACTCACTCACTCATAAAAAAATGTGCAAGTCTAAGGAGGAAATGTGGCAACAACTAGGGCGCAAGTCTAAAGAGCAACAATGGCAGTTAGCACACAAGTATTTATGGTATCTTCTACTTGTGCACTTTTCTTGGTAAATGTACACTTTATTGGTATTGTCTTGTTGTTGCAACAATGGTGTTTATGGTTAGGGTTTATTTGTTGGTTCTAGTGTGGACTTGCCAGAATCATTCTATCTAAGAAAAGGTTATTGTGCTCATGGGTGGCATATGTGGATGCCTATGGTTAGGTGACAATGATGTGAAATTGTCTATGGTTAAATGATCATATCAAAATTTTAACATTTTTTTCATGTCCATGTTAAATTTAGAGCTGCTATTAAGTTGTTTTCAATTTACTAGAAAATAATAGCATAAGCATGATCACTGAGAGAAACACAATCACAAGGTACACAACATTTTATTATAGGAAACCCTCATCGGGGAGAAAACCCAACAAAAACTTCCTTAATATAGATTTCCAATACGATGCCAAGATAAAAGACCAAACACTGGATAATATCCAAGAATGAGCAATGCACCTCTCTTCTCCTTCTTCTAACTACAACTTCCTTCAAACTTGCACACTAGATGAGTGACTTGAGTTCGTGAGTGAATGAGGCACTAGCCTCTCTTATTTACACTAACTGAGGAGTGCTAGGGTTGTGTCTTTTCATCAAGTAGGGCCGACTTCTTCAACTTGTGGCCAAAACCACATTAATTATCCCTAGGGGACAACTTCTCAATTAACATCATGTAAACATGGTTTGACCAATCCACAATAGGGTATTTGGTCATACATAAGTCCCAACATGATCAATCCATAAAAGGGGATTGATCTATTTAATAATCACTCAATTATAAGTAGAATATACTTTGCAGTTACAATATTTCAAGACTCCCCCTTAACAAGAAGGGTATTCTACAACAGTATCAGGAGAGAGGGAGGGAAGCAACATCATCAACATCTAGAACATTGACTGACATATCTATAAATCATCATAATTTTTTATCATCATCATTCACAACATGGAGCTAGAATCTGAAACATCAACATCAGTTAGTATACAAATATAACAACAACGTCAACAACACTAGGATGATACATCAAAATCATCAACAAAATGAGGTTGATACACCAACAACATAACTTATATCACCAGGTTGGAGCAACAACATCATCAACATGAGGCTGAGATAACATCATCATCATCATATAAAAACAAAATGAGGCAGGTGTAACAACAACATTTTGTGGTACTCAGACAGTCCCTAGGGATATTCCCATGAATTATAAGATTCCTTAGGATATAAAATCCTAACAGAGCTACCACGTGGTACTCTGATAGACCTTCCTTACCGAAACTTTGGGATCTACCCAGGAATCATAAGATTCCCTAGGATTATAAAAATCCTAATGGAACTACCACTACTGACCACAACTAGCATATACATGCACAAGTACTCTGACAGACCATCCTTATCAGACCTTCGAGATTTGTCTGGGGATGATCAATCCCCTAGTATATAAAATTTTAACTAAGCTACCCACTGTTGGTCAGAATACCATAGTATCATCAACATCACTCCCCCTTTTGATGGAGGTCCTTTTGGACTATACCAATCTTGTCTCGAAAGTATTCAAACTTTACACAAAATAGAGGCTTAGTCAACACATCTGCAACCTACTCATCTGTGCCAACATATTGGAGCTTTATAGCTCCCCTTTACACCATATCATGAATGTAGTGATACCAGATTTCTATGTGCTTCGACTTGTCATGGAACACAGGGTTATTTGTCATCTTTATGCAACTCTGGTTATCACATAGAATCACGGTTGATTCCATCTCCAGATCAAATAGACCTGTCAACAACTTCTAAATCCATATGGCTTCACAACTAGTGGAACATTTTGCAATGTATTTCATTTCTTCCATGCTAAGAGAAATATGGGATTGCTTCCTGCTCTTCCATGAATTCATGGATGACTCCAGACTGAAACTATATCCTAAAGTGCTCTTTCTATCAGAAACACTTCCAGCCTAATATGAATCAATATAACCAACTAGTCTGAAGTCATGATCTCCATTATAGTAGAGACCAAAGTCCAACACACCCTTAAGGTATCTCATCACATGTTTTGAAATAATAAGGTGAACACGTATGAGCTCTAATATATATTGACTCAAGGTGTTCACTGAAAAACATATATTTGTCCTGGTATTTGTTAGATACATCAACAATCCGATGATCTGTCTATACAATGTAGCATCAACCAATTTTGACAAAGTATCAACCACAAGCTTCAATTTTGTTTCCATGGGTGTGTTCAGGTATTTACATTCCAACATATCAAACATCTTTAGTATTTCAACTGCATACTTCCCTTGGTTAAGGAAGATCTTCTTTGGGCTCTGCTAAACTTCAAGACCTAATAAATAATGCATCAAGCCTAGGTCTTTCATCTCAAATTTTGCAACAAGCTTCTTCTTACAATCTTTGATGAGTCTTTCTTCTCCAGTTAATAATAATTCATCTTCATACAACAAAAATATAATTGGCTCATCATTCATAACCTTGAAGTAAAGGTTAGAATCAACTTTACTCTTGGTAAAGCCCAAGCTCGTCAGGAAACTGTCAATTTTGTCATACCAAGCTCTAGGACTTGCTCCAACCCATACAAAGAATTCTTCAATCTGCAAACATGAGTCTTTCTATATTAAACTTCAAACCCTTGTGGTTGTTATATATACACTTCTTCTTCAATAACACCATTTAAGAAGGGTTTTTTCACGTCCATCTAGTGTAAATTCCACTTCATCTTGGCTGCAAGGGCTATACTTGTTCTGATATAAGTGTATCTAGCTATATGAACAAATGTCTCTTCATAATCAATGCCTTCCTTTTGAGAAAATCCAAGAGCTAAAAACCTTGATTTGTGTTTTTCAATACTTCCATCTGTAGCATGTTTTATCTTGTATAACCATTTGAAAGATACCACATCTTTGTTCTTCGGTATGGGAAGTATTTCCTATACATCATTTTTTATAATGGATTGGTATTCTTCTATCATGGCATCTTCCCATTCTTTCTTCTGAATGGCTTCTTCAAAGCAAGTAGGCTCCTTTTTTATGAGATCACACATCAAAGCCATATAACTGGAGAATGGCTTAGGTTTCTTGATTTGTTCCATGCTTTCTTCTGGGGCACCATACTTCTCTCCATCTTGAATAAGTTCCCTTTCCCAAGATGAATTTCTCTTGTGAGAGATCGTCATTTGGGGAAGTTCTTGAGATTTCATCATTTGATGATCTTCTAGAATCTCATCATCAGGGGTATTTGTAACTTCCCTGATAGGTTCTTCAACTTTGGGAGCTACAAGATCTTCTTCACATACTTCTTCAAGATTGAATCTCCTAGATTTCTTGAGTGTTGTATCTTCATCAAAGGTTACATCTCTATTGATCTCAATATGATGGTAACCTGGTATGTAAATTCTGAAGGCCTTAGATACCTCACAGTATCCAACAAATATTACCTTATTTCTTGAAGGGTCTAGCTTAGTTCTCCTTTCTTTCATAATGTGAAAAAACACTGGACAACTGAATATCTTGAGATGGCTTACTTTTGGCTTCTTTTTGGAGAACATTTATTTGGGGTTTTTTAATCCAAGTGCACTATGGGATAATATATTTTGGACATATGTTGTTGTCCTTGTTGCTTCATCCCATAAGTGCATTGGAATATCTTGATAATAGATCATAGTCTTCACTTTTTCCATTATAGTTCTATTCTTTCTCTTTGCTACACCATTTTGCTGAGGATTATAGGGAGTGGTGATGTAACACCCTGTTTCCCCCAGTCTGTAAAAATAACTATACTGGCCAAGAGCTATGGTAGAATCAAAGATGTGAATGTGTGATTTTGAATGGACCTTAGTATAAAAGGTCGACGAATGTAAATAATGTTATGAATATATGTTGCAGGACTACTGGGAGGGGGATGTGCTGAAAAAGAGACCACGATGGATGATGAAAGGTGGTGGAAGGCACCTGGAATGGTGGCGTTAACTTCCACCAAAACTAATACCATATTTGGTCTTCACTGGCCCGAAGATCAAGAGCGGCTCGTTGGCCCCAAAGTGAATTACTTGCCAGGTTGGTAGGTGGGATCCTCATGAGTTAATGAGAGATGGGGGTGAAACCACCCATCCATGGAAGCCTCAGACCTGACCACTGCGGGGAAGTTCATGCCACACACAACCTCTCCAGAAAGGAAAAGGCAGGAAAGAGGTGTGGAAGGGGGGCAGTCGCGATAGGGGATGGCAGGAGGGAAGAAATCAGAGGACTCTGGAAAAATGCACAGAGTGATTGATAAGTAGGGAAGAAGGAGAGTAACCTTCGTTCTCGACTTCTGACGAATAGAGACTCAGTCTCACAACGTCATGGTCTAATCTCAGGGGTGGCTAGTGGTAAATTCGTTGGGAGTCACTGAGCCTACGGTTGGGTGGAAACAAGCACCCCTCTCAGTAGTTTCATCACCCGGTGTTTTCCGATAAGTGTTTATATCTTGTGTCTTGCATTGATTATCTTGGAATGTATGCTCATGGTTTGAACACTTATAAATGGTTTCTGTGTAGAAATGTCTACATGGTGTTTTGATCGGAAATGGTGGTTGCATGCTTATGTTGTAATGACCACATTTGGTTTATATATATATATATATATATATATATATATATATGTATTTGAACGAATTCAGTTTTCAAGTCTGTTCTTGGGAGATTTGTTTCCCTTATTTGTTTCTCATGTTGCCCTGGATAGATTTCCCCACAGGGAAACCATTTCAGGATCGTTCCCTTACATTCCAGAGATGGGGTAAGTTCCCTGAAAGGACTACTGCCTTAGTAAAATCCTGAATTTTCTTATTACCTATCACAGAAGTTAATAGCTCAGGGATTTAAGAAGACCTTTCAGTCTGCTCATAAAACGTGGTGAAAATCTACCCAGGAACCCGATGAAGGACTTTAAGGCCTAAGTTTGAAAACCTTTCACGAGCAAGAGTGGGTCTCTTAGAGCTTGGTATTTTGATGTTTCGGCACCCAAGATACCTAAGGGTAAGATTTATTGTACTCGCAAGTCCCGAAACCCTGACTTGCGAAATCCCGAAAGGACAACGTGTGGATGAGTCTCGATATTTTGGCATTTCAGTACCCGAGACACCTAAGGGTAAATCCCCTTGTACTCTCCAGTCTCGAAACCCTGATTAGCGAAACCCCGAAATGAACTATCATGGATGAGTTGTGATGTTTCGGCGTTTTGGTACCCAGGACACCTAAGGGTAAGTCCCCTTGTACTCGCCAGTACTGAAATCCTGATTAGCGAAACCCCGAAATGAACTAGCATGGATGAGTTGTGATGTTTCGACATTTTGGTACCCGGGACACCTAATGGTAAATTCCCTTGTACTCGCCAGTCCCGAAATCCTGGTTAGTGAAACCCCGAAATGGTACAACGTGGATTTGAGTCTTGATGTTTTGGTGTTTCGATAATCGGGAAACCCAAGGGTCAGTTCCTTGTATTCGCTAGTTGCAAAATCCCGACTTGCGAAACCCCGAAATGAACTTAGCATTGTGTGTATATATATACACACATATATCGACGTCTCGGAGTTTCGGCCCCCAAGAAACTCATATGCGAGACTTCTTGTCATCGCACATCGCGAAATCCCGACTTGCGAAACCCCAAAGTGAGTTGAATGGATATATGATCTTTAGAGTTTCAACTCCTGAATATCCTAGATGCGAGACCCCTTGTCTTCTCATATCGTGAACTCCCGACTTGCGAAACCCCAAAATGAACTTAGCGTTGTGTCTATACACACACACACACACACACACACACACATATATAAGCATCTTTGAGTTTCATCTCCTGAGAAACTTAGATGCGAGACTTCTTGTCATCGCACATCGCGAAATCCCGACTTGCGAAACCTTGAAGTGAGTTGAATGGATATATGAGCTTCAGAGTTTCGGCTCCTGAATATCCTAGATACGAGACCCCTTGTCTTCGCATATTGCAAACTCCCGACTCATTAAACCCCGAAATGAGCCTAGCAAATATATGGGCTTCGGTGTTGTGGCACCCAGGAAACCGAAAGGTATGAACCCTCATCTCCATACATCGTGAAATCCCAGTACACGGAGTCCCCATAGGTGAAATCATAGATAAGTCTTGGTTTGACTAGAATCTCGGGTTTTGGGGTGTCGAAGGATTCATCTTCCTTGCATTTCAAACTCCCGATGTTCGAAGTCTCGAAATGTGAAAGGCACCTCTTGACTTAGCCCGGGATCAAAACCGATGGACACGTGGAAGTAAATCCTACACTTGGTGCATGAATTGTACATGATGGATTTTCAACAAAAGAACCCATGAATTGGTTGGGTGAAGGTCCCGATTGGAAGACCTAGCCTACGCCAGAACCTCGTAAGAATTTGGGAACTCTGTCCCTCGACAACGAAGAAGAAAGAAAAAAGGGAAAAAAAATATTAGCTCCTGTAGTGGGTGTGTGCCAAATTGGTATCAGAGCATGGTTACAACACTTGGCCTACTTGGGCTCATGAACAAGTTGCATAGGAACTCTGTTCGAAACACTCCTAAAAGGAGTAACCCCTATGTCTTAACCTTCTCAATTAAAATTTGAAGTTAAGAATGAAAACTCCTATTGTGTATCTGCATGTGAAAAATATGAATTATGTACCGGTTATAAATGAATATAAACATTGACTAACAACCAACATTTTTCTTTTACACACAAACGGAAGATCAACCGCGAGAAATTATAGAAGTATAGAATGGTGACTCACCATGAAGTGGGGGAGGGCTCCCACAATAGAGACAAAGAGTCTGATGAAAGGAGGTTAGTAGGGACCCCTCCAAATCTAGCTAAGATGGTGAGGAGCCTCATGGTCGAATTACAGAGCTGGAAGGATAACAACAAAAGGATGATAAAAGAGCAAGAGAAGCAAATGGAAATTAATGCATTTTTACTGCAAAGCTTATCCGACATACAAAGGAAATTGCAACATGAACCTGAGACACATAAACAAGGTCATGTCAGTGGCCACACTAAGAGGAGAACCTCGAGAAATATCCACCCCAAAGATAAGGGACAAGCATCGGACAATTCTTCTGGAAAGGAAGCTGGTGACTTAGAGGGATCTTCAAGCAACAGAACTAGTTCGCATTCTCGAAGAAAACAAAAGAAGTAGAAACTTTCCAAGAGTCATAATCTCAAAGAATTCAAGAAGGCCAAACCACCCTCCTTCGACGGTGAAGTAAAGAAGGGAGAGGAAGTGGAGGCCTGGCTTCTTGGACTAAAGAAGTATTTTAGAGTCCATGACTTCTCAGAAAACTTGAAGGCCCAGGTAGCCACCTTCAACTTGAATGGAAAGGCTTCCATTTGGTGGGAAGACCTTAATAATGTAAAAGGGATTCATGAAGAAGACCTGTCTTGGGAATGGTTTGAGAAATACTTTAGGAAGAAATATCTGTCGGAGAAATACTTCGACGAAAAGACTAAAGAATTCTATGAACTCAAGCTGGGGAAACTCACCATAGAGGAATATGTCAACAGATTCCTCGAGTTGTTGAGGTATGTACCCTACATAAAAGTAGAAAAGGCAAAGGTGCAACGATTCATCAGTGGACTACCTAAGGACTATCAGAACGGGATTGAATTTGACGAACCAAAGACCCTAGAAGATACTATCTGAAAGCCAAGATAATGTTATGAACATCTTGGGCATCAAAGAGGACCTTGCGAAGGTTGTAAGTAGAAGAATAGTTTAGGATTCCAGAAAAAGGGGTTTAAATACCCAAGATTTAAGGACTATAAAAATAACTCAAGGATGAGCTTCCCAGCTTGAAGTGTACACCAGTAGAACTTTCCCTCCTTGAGTGGAAATAAACTTCCTAGATCTTCCCCAGTAAAGACTGATAACCCAAAGAGAGAACCTTTGAAATGTTGGGGTTGTGGAGAAGAACATCTACTGAGTGAATACCGCACCAACAATAGAATAGCCAAAGAATTTACAATGTTCAAGAAGCTACAACCATCAATGACGTGGCCAGGAGTGTGCCACAAATTTATGCAGCCTTGGATGATAACCAAGCTGACCACCAAGCTTCAGTGGTGGAAATCGAAGGTATGATCACCAACCATCTAGTGTTTATTTTGATTGACCCTGGTTCAAATTTGAGTTATATAACCCCTTGTTCGACAACACAGGTATTCCAACAGAGGATGAACACCTTCAGTAACCACTCACATAACCAGATCAAAGATCAACACACCGATGTTTTCACGTGGTAAAACCCCTACGGGGAAACATCCACGGCCCCAGCCAACGCGAC
>ML799398.1:88865-197397 GCA_009831015.1 Picea engelmannii
CTATGTCGGGAACATATCGTGACCGTCGGATTTCCTAACTACAAATGCATACTAATGCATACTAAAGAAACACACTTTTACTTAACGACATATTAGACCAAGTAGATCTTAACTAACTCCTAAGTGTCTAAATATCCTAACACCCCTAAGGCTATTGATAAATGTAAACTACAGCCACATAAAAATGCCAAGCCATGGTTGGTACAGTTAGCCACGGGCACCAAAAGAAGGGTGGCAGAGGTCATACCAGCCTTCCAATTAATGTTGGGTGAATTACCCACCCAAGAAACCCTTAACATGTTACCCCTGGGATCGTATGATCTCTTGATTGGTATGGAATAACTAGCTGACCATAAAGCTAGATTGGGATGTTACCATAAAACCTTAGAATGTGTAAGTAAAGAAGGAAAAAGGATAACCCTTCAAGGGATCTGAAAACCTATCTCGGTGAGACAAATATCAACTCTACAATTGAGAAGGTATTGCCGAAAAGGATGTCCCCTATATGCAATACAAGTGTTGAAAACAATTGAAGGTGACAAACCAAGCCTCGAAGACCACCCTACCCTAAGAGAATACAGAGATGTATTTCCGAAAAAGGTACCGGGTCTACCTCTGAGAAGGGACATTGACTTCTTGATAGAACTTGCACCGGGAGCAGTGTCGGTGTCTAGGACACCCTACTGGATGAGCACACTTGAACTAGTTGAACTCAAATTGCAATTAAGAGAAATGATGGATAAGGGTTATATTTGGCCCAGCATGTCTCCATGGGGAGCACCAATCCTATTTGTGAAAAAGAAGGACGATACCCTTAGAGTGTGTGTAGATTATAGGCAACTCAATAAGGTAACCATAAAGAACAAGTACCTCTTGCCCAAGATCGATGACCTATTCGATCAATTGAGGGGTGCGTCTATTTTCTCAAAGATTGACTTGAGGTCAGGATACCATCAAGTCTGAATCAAGGGTGAAGACATCCATAAAACTGCCTTTCAGATAAGGTATGGTCACTATGAGTTTGTGGTAGTGCCATCTGGGTTAACCAATGCCCTTTCCACTTTCATGTGCTTGATGAACAATGTACTCAGCAAATTCCCAGACAAATTTGTGTTGGATTTTATTGACAATATATTAATTTACTCCAAGAATGGAGAAGAGCATGAAGAGAATCTTAGGCTTGTGTTGCAAGTGCTAAGAGAACATCATCTCTATGCCAAATTCAGCAAATGTGAATTCTTCCAGAAGCAAATACATTACTTAGGCCATGTCCCATTTGAAGAAGGAGTAGCAGTAGACCCTGACAAAATCAGGTCTATCATGGAATGGCCTACCCCAATGGACGTTTCATATATCAGATCCTTTATGGGATTAGCAGGATACTATAGGAGATTTATAAAAGGATTCTCCAAGATTAGTTGTCCAATCACCACCCTCCATAAAAAGGGGACAAAATTCACATGGACACAAAAATGTGAAGAAAGATTTCAAACTCTGAAACATCTACTGACCCATGCACCCATGTTGAAGATCGTTGATCCCAAAGACGACTTCCTTGTGTGCACAGATTCCTGTAAGGAAGGGCTCGGAGGAGTCCTTATGCAAGGAGGAAGTGTGGTCTGCTATGAATCCTGAAAATTGAATGAGCACGAAGTTAACTATGTGACCCATGATCTAGAGCTGGTTGCCATAGTGCACGCCTTGAAAATGTGGAGGCATTACCTCCTGGGAAGAAAATTTGTACTTATGACAGACCACTATGGACTGCGATATTTGTTTGACCAACCAAATATCAATGACAAACAAGCTAGGTGGATGGCCCTCCTCAACGAGTTTGATTTTGAAATCAAACATATTAAGGGAAAGGAAAATAGGGTGGCTGATGCCCTTAGCAGAAGCATGAAAACAATTCACCTGGCAGTGGTAAGCACCTGCGAGACCGATGTCAAGGAAAGAGTAAAAAATGCACAAGAGACAGACACATTCTTCCAGACCATGACCTCGTACCTATAGCAAGAACCCATTGGGATAAAGTATGGAGGCTACCAGATGATGGAAGGAGGTTTGATCACTTACAAAAATAGATTGTATATCCCAGATTGTGACAACTTGAAGAGGTTCATAATAGATGAACTACACAAAAGACCCTACACTGGTCATCCAAGATACCAGAAGATGATCATGGCCACCAGGAAACAATTCTATTGGCCTGGATTGAAGAAAGACATAGCTGAGTACTTAGCCAAATGCGTAGAATGCTAACAGGTAAAAGCAGAACACCGACACCCAACATGATTATTACAACCTCTACCAATCCCGGAATGGAAATGGGAAACCATCTCCATGGCTTTCATCATCGGATTACCAACCTCAACCAAACAGAATGACACCATCATGGTAGTGGTGGATAAATTGAGCAAGTCCTCTCATTTTATCCCCATCAAGTCAACTTGTAAGGAAATAGACATCGCCAACATATTCATGAAGGAGATATTCAGACTGCATGGTATGCTGAAGGAGACCATGTCTGACAGAGACATGAAACTTACTTCCAACTTTTGGAAATCACTGATGGCTGGTTTGGAGACCAAGTTACTATTTATCACAGCCTATCACCCTCAAACCGATGGACAGATGGAAAGGGTGAACCAAATATTAGAAGACATGCTTAGGATGCATGTAATGCATCAACCCAAAAAGTGGGAAGACTACCTGCCACTCATGGAATTCGCCTACAACAACGGCTACCAAGAATCCCTAAAGATGAGTCCTTTCGAAGTCCTCTATGGTAGGCCATGCAATACTCCAATCAGTTGGAGTAATCTCGTAAACAGAGTTACTATTGGACCCGACATGTTGAAAGAAATGGAATGACAAGTGATTCAGATAAAACAAAATCTAAAAGTCGCTCAGAACCGACAGAAAAGTTACGTCGACCAAAAGAGAACTCCAAGAGAGTTCAAGGCGGGAGACCACGTATATCTCAGAGTTAGAACCAAGAAGAGTTCCCTGAAAAAGGGAGCTTGTGCCAAGTTGGCACCTCGGTATTGTGGACCCTTTGAGGTTCTAAATAGAGTGGGACCTATAGCCTATAGGCTAGGACTTCCTCCCACAGTAAAAGAACATAATGTTTTCCATGTTTCATTATTGAAGAAATATGTACATGATTCTAATCATATAATTGACTGGTCTGTGATCCAGGTGGAACCAGGGGGGAGAATTCCTACCAGAACCTCAATGCATACTAGACAGAAAGGAAACCCTGTTCCAGAACCAAACAATTGCACAATTCAAGGTGCAGTGGAGACATTTTGGCCCAGATGAGGCTACATGGGAAATGGAGGATGCCATGAAACAAGCTTACTTGATTTTGTTTACCTCTGTACATACATGTCATATTGATAGATAGAACATCGAGGACGATATTCCTTTAAGAGGGAGGGAATTGTAACACTCAGTTTCCCCCAGTCTATAAAAATAACTATACTGTCCAAGAGCTATGGCAGACTCAAAGATGTGAATGTGGGATTTTGAATGGACCTTAGTATAAAAGGTAGATGAATGTAAATAATGTTATGAATATATGTTGCAGGACTATTGGTAGGGGGATGTGCTGAAAAGAGACCACGATGGCTGATGAAAGGTGGTGGAAGGCACCTGGAATGGTGGCATTAACTTCCACCGAAACCAATACCGTATTTGGTCTTCACTGGCCCAAAGATCAAGAGCAACTCGTTGGCCCCGAAGTGAATTACTCGCTAGGTTGGAAGGTGAAGAGGCTCCTCATGAGTTAATGAGGGATGGGGGTGAAACCACCCATCCATGGAAGCCTCAGACCTGACCACCGTGGGGAAGTTTGTGCCACACACAACCTCATTGGAAAGGAAAAGATAGTAAAGACATGTGGAAGGGGGGCAGTCACGAAAGGGGATAGTAGGAGGGAAGAAATCAGAGGACTCTGGAAAAATACATAGAGTGATTGATAAGCAGGGAAGAAGGAGAGTAACCTTTGTTCTCACAGTATCGTGGTCTAAGCTCAGGGGTGGCTAGTGGTAAATCCATTGGGAGTCGCTAAGCCTACAGTTGGGTGGAAACGAGCACCCCTCTCAGTAGTTGCATCACCTAGTGTTTTATGATAAGTGTTTATATCTTGTGTCTTGCATTGAATATCTTGGAATGTATGCTCATGCTTTGAACACTTATAAATGGTTTCTGTGTAGAACTGTATGCATGGTGTTTTGATCAGAAATGGTGGTTGCATGCTTATGTTGGAATGACCACATTTGGTTTATATATATATGTGTGTGTGTGTGTGTGTGTGTGTGTGTATTTGAACGAATTCAGTTTTCAAGTTTGGTCTCGAGAGATTTGTTTCCCTTATTTGTCTCTCATGCTGCCCTGGATAGATTTCCCCATAGGGACACCCTTTCGAGATCGTTCCCTTACATTCCAGAGCTGGGGTAAGTTCCCTGAAAGGACTACCGCCTTAGTAAAATCCTAAATTTTCTTATTGCCTATCACAGAAGCTAATAGCTCGGGGATTTAAGAAGACCTTTTAGTCTGGTCATAAAACCTGGTGACAATCTACCCAGGAACCCGATGAAGGACTTTAAGGCCTAAGTTTGAAAAACTTGCACAAGCGAGAGTGGGTATCTTAGAGTTCGGTATTTTGATGTTTCGGCACCCGGGATACCTAAGGGTAAGATTTATTGTACTCGTAAGTCTCGAAACCTCGACTTGCGAAATCCCGAAAGGACAACACGCAGATGAGTCTTGATATTTCAGCATTTCGGTACTCGGGACACCTAAGAGTAAGTCCCCTTGTACTCGCCAGTCCTGAAATCCCGATTAGTGAAACCCCAAAATGAACTAGCATGGATGAGCTGTGATGTTTTGGCGTTTCGGTATACGGGACACCTAAGGGTAAGTCCCCTTGTACTCGCCAGTCCCAAAATCTCAATTAGCGAAACCCTAAAATGAACTAGCATGGATGAGTTCTAATGTTTCAGCGTTTCGGTACCTGGGACACCTAAGGGTAAATTCCCTTGTACTCGCTAGTTCCGAAATCCTGGTTAGCGAAACCACAAAATGGTCCAATGTGGATTTGAGTCTTGATGTTTCGGTGTTTCGGTAACCGGGAAACCCAAGGGTCAGTTCCTTGTATTCGCCAGTTGCGAAATCCCGACTTGTGAAACCCCGAAATGAACTTAGCGTTGTGTATATATATACACATATATCGATATCTCAGAGTTTCAGCCCTCAGGAAACTCAAATGTGAGATTTATTGTCATCGCACATCGTCAAATCCCGACTTGCGAAACCCCAAAGTGAGTTGAATGGATATATGAGCTTCGGAGTTTCGGCCCCCGAATATCCTAGATATGAGACCCCTTGTCTTTGCATATCACGAACTCCCGACTAGCGAAACCTCGAAATGAACTTAACATTGGGTGTGTATATATATATACCCATATATCAGTGTCTTGGAGTTTTGGCTCCCAGAAAACTCAGATGCGAGACTTCTTTTCATCGCACATCGCGAAATCCCGACTTGTGAAACGCCGAAGTGAGTTGAATGGATATATGAGCTTCGAAGTTTCAACTCCCGAATATCCTAGATGCGAGACCCCTTGTCTTCACATATCGCAAACTCCCGACTAGCGAAACCTCGAAATGAGCCTAGCAGATATATGGGCTTTGGTGTTACGGCACTTGGGAAACCGAAAGGTATGAACCCTCGTCTCCATACATCGCGAAATCCCTGTACGCGAATTCCCAGTAGGTGAAATCCCAGATAAGTCTTGGTTTGACTAGGATCTTGGGCTTCGGGGTGTCGAAGGATTCAACTTCCTTGCATTTCGAACTCCCAGTGTCTAAAGTCCCGAAATGAGAAAGGCGCCTCTTGACTTAACCCGGGATCACAACCGATGGACATGTGGAATTAAATCCTACACTTGGTGCATGAATTGTACACGACATATTTTCAACAAAAGAATCCGTGAATTGGTTGGGTGAAGGTCCCGATTGGAAGACCTAGCCTACGCCAGAACCTCGTAAGAATTTGGGAACTTTGTCCCTCGACAACGAAGAAGAAAGAAAAAGGTGAAAAAAAATCTTAGCTCCCGTAGTGGGTGTGTGACAGGTGATCTCCCTCTTCATCCTATCATCTTTGCAAAATCTTACAAATTATTTTGAGGTGTATTCTCCTCCATTATCTGACCTGAGTGTCTTGATTTTTCTTTCAGAGAGATTCTCTATCAAGGATTTGAATTCCTTGAATTTTACAAACACTTCATCTTTTGATTTCAAGAATTAAACCCAAGTCTTGTGAGAATAATCATCAATAAATGACACATAGTATAGATACCCACTAACAAAGGTTGATGGAATTGGGACACATACATCTGAGTGGATGAGATCTAATATTCCTTCTGCTTTACTGTCACTCTTCGAGAAAGGGTTCTTTATGTTCCTTCCTTGTGCACATCCCTTGCACACACCTTCATGATCAACCTTGAATTCTGGTAGACCTGTCACTACCTTGCTTACATATGGTAAGGATTTGTAGTTGATGTGAGCTAGTCTTCTATGCCAAATTTCACATGGAATCTCAATTGAGTGAATCAAGGTTGCATCTGAGTGACCTTTTAATTTATACAGGCCACATTGTTCTGTTCCAATAACAATTGCATCTTCTACAGGTTTTCCTTTAGGCCACATAAGGACTTCACCATCTATGAATGGAACCTTGAAACCATTCTTATCTAAAGCGAGGATAGAAAGAAAATTCTTTGTCAAAACTGGTACATAGAGTACATTCTTCATTTTCATCGGGGTCCTTGAATCAAGTTTGTAGTTGGATTCTCCTACTCCTTTGATAGGGTACCGATAGTTATATCCAATTGTAACTTTCTGGGGAAAGTTCTTTTCTGTAAGGCTAGAGAGGATGTCTCACTGATCAGTCATGTGCTTAGAAGAACCAATGTCTATGAGAAAAGTGTCCTCTCCAGGTGACACAAATCATGAGAGGGCAGAGAATAAAATATAGTCTTCAATCTTTTCTTCAATCATCTTTGTAGGTGGCCCATCATCTTCAACTGCATGGTCATGGTGTCTTTTGTTATTTCTCTTTTTGCATTCTTCTCTTATGGATGGAAATATTTTAGCAATATGTCCCATCTTATCATAATGATTGTAAATATGTTGAACCTGCAAAGAATAGATCTAGCTAAACAATAATACACACATTTGTAGAGAGAATTGGAGAAAGAAGAAGGAGATAAAGAATGAAATAATTCTCATTAACCGTTATGAATAATGAATAATTTACGCATGATATACTCTGTATAACTCAATGAGTGTGCACTAGAGGAGAACCAATGCACCATAGTGGTGGTCTAGAGTGGGAAACACACCAACAGTTATGAGAGTGAACTTCCACCTAGTCTAGTCTCTCAAGCAGTTACGGGAGTGAACTGCCACCTAGTTGAGTTAACTAGTCAACTAGTCTTTAGTTAACTGAATGAACAAAGAGTAGTGAGGAGTTAACTCAGGGAATCAAGGGTAATGTGCTAGTTTGGTGATGATCCCAAGGAAAGTTCTAATTAGCATGGTGATGATCCCAATGTTGCATGGTGATAAAACCAATGCAACATCTAAACTCAACTCAACTAGTCAAACTGAAGTGTCAACTGAAAGAGAATATTCTCTAGGTGGAATATTCTCCTCTAAAATATATGAGACTGGATAATGACTAATTATGACTAATAAACAAGGAAAAACTTTAGGAAAAATAAATCCTAGGTGTGTGTGAAGTAACTCCAACACCCCCCCTTAACATCACTATGGTGAAAATAAAGAATGGGTCCCGACAATGAGGCCATGTTAGGTACCCAAATACAAAAGATACACTAAAAATAAAGTGAGCAAAGAGGGAAAACCTCATGGGAAAACCCTCCCTCAAGGTACAATGTATGTAAAAAGAAGAAATACAATTGCTAGGAAATCGTGTCCTTCACTCCAAAACGACTTCACAGAGAATGGAACTTCTGCTCAGTCAAGGTCTTGGTGAATATGTCTGCCATCTGTTCTGTTGAAGAACATAACTGAATGTCGATGATCCCCTCATGTACTAAGTCCCAAATGTAGTGCATGTGGATCTCGATGTGCTTCATCCACTTTCTCTGAACTGGATTTGTGCATAACTTCAGAGTGCTCTGGTTGTCACACTAGATGACAATCGGTCGATGAAACTGAATGCCCAACTCAGTGAGAAAATGTTGTAGCCAAGAACTAAAAGTAGAAGTGAATCAATTGTACTGAGCATGTAGACATTCAGGTCTGATTTACAACGTACAAAGTTATGTGACAATAGGTAGGAGTCCATCTTGGCATACCATTCCCTTAAAGCCTGCTTCAGGCCATAAAGAGACTTCTCTAGTCGACAGACGAAAGATGAGTCCTGCATAAATCCCTGGGGCTGCTCCATATAGATCTCCTCAAAGAGATCACCATGAAGAAATGCATTCTTCACATCCATTTGATGGACTTCCCATTCCTTGGTTTTCGCAATGGCAAGTACCAATCGTATGGAATCCATATTCACTACTGGAGCGAAGGTCTCATCATAGTCAATACCATGAACCTACTGAAAGACTTTGGCAACAAGCTTGGCTTTGTATCTGCTAATCTGTCTATCCACTGCACTCTTGGTCCTGTAGACTCATATGCGTCTAACAAGTTTCCTCCCAGAAGGAAGGGGAATCGGATCCCAAGTCTGGTTCTTAAGGAGGGAGTTGTACTCCTCCTGCATGGTGGATTCCCAAAAGGGATTTCCAACATCCTCGCCATAAGATTTTGGATATGAACACTGAACCAAGAAAATATGTCTGGAAGGAAATGGTTCAGTCGTAGTGAGTGCAACAAGAGGCTCCTTGAAATCAGATAGAGTCCTCCTAGTATCGGTTGGATCACCAACGAGATCCCCTGCATACTGAAGAGTAGTTTGTGCCCACTTGGGCCTCTGCTCTGGCTCTGCAACTTCATCTAGATTCTTTGAATCTGCATCTAACTATAATGACTCTAAATCTAAATCATTTGAGTCCTATGAATCAGAACTCTCATATGAAGAAGAGTCAGCATGTGCATGCTCATCATCTCAGACAGGTGGAAGAGTGAAGGTGTCTCCATGTAGCTGCTGAGGTACATGCAAGACACTTTCTTCGAATTGGAAACTATGCTTAATGATGAGCCAGTCCGAGGAAAGATCAATAAGTCAATATCCCTTCACACCGTTGGGGTATCCACCAAAAATTCACTCAATGCTCTGTGGATCAAGTGCCTTCCTCTTTTTAGAGGGAATCCATGCCCATGCACATGAACTGAAAATGAAAAAGTGGGTCACTTCCGGTTTGAATCCACTCCAAGCCTCGTAGGAGGTCTTATCCTTGACAGATCTATGGGGAGATCCATTTTGGATGTATGTTTCACAATTAAGTGCTTCGGCCCATAGTCTCTGTGGTAGTGACTTTGCATGCAACATGCAAGATGCCATCTCCTTTAGAGATCTATTTTTCTGCTCAACAACTCTGTTTTGTTGTTTAGTATAGGGAACTGTGCTGCAACTGAATCCATGCCTCATGGAAAATATTGTGGATCTCATGATTCACATACTCTCCCCCGTTATCATTTCTAAGGAATTTGATCTTCTTTCTGGAATGTGTTTCAGCCAAGGCTTTGAAATCTTTGAGGTGTTGAAAGACCTCGGATTTTTTCCTGAGAAAGTAGATCCAAGTAAAAGATGAGAAATCATCAACAAAAATGAGAACAAACCTCGCTTTGTTGATGGATGGATGCGGAAAAGGACCCATCAGGTCACTGTGGATCAGATTTAAAGGTGTAGAAGCTTTATGAGATTTTTCTTTGTCTAATTTCTCTTGAGGGTGTTTTCCGAGAACACATCCCTCACATACTCCCTTGGAGAAATGGATGTCTAGTAGACCATCAACCAATCTTTGCTTGCTCAAGTGTTGCATATATCTGAAATTCAAATGTCCAAACCTTCATGACATATCCTACTACTTTCATCAACATGAGTAAGTAGTAAAGCATAATCATGTTCAATGAATTCATAAAATGTATACAATCTAGACTGATGATTTACCTCATCGATAGAAACCTTGGAGTTGGTTTGCATGTCGTAGATGTCCATGGAATTTGGTGTGAATATGACTTTCTTTTCGATGATGAAATTCATCATCTGATAAACGAAGAGAAAGTTGACAGAAAGTTTGGGAACATGCAACACATTCTCGAAGCTTCTGTTGGTGAGTTCAATCCTCCCTTTGTCGGTGACTTCGACATAAGATTTGTTCCCCATCAGAATAGGAGGACCTTTGCATGCATCCAAAGAAGAATATACTACTTTTGAGGAAACCATGTGATGTGATGCTCCTAAATCTACAATCCAAGAATCAGAAGAGGAGTTGATGGCAATCAAGGCATGGTTATTTAGATCTTTTGGCTTCTTCTTCTTGGCACCCTCGGGGGTGAGATCTCCAAGGTTGTTTTTCTAAAGTATTTGAGACATCATATCTATTTTTTTTCGTGTGCATGCAGATTCCGAATGGAATCCTTTGTGACAATACATGCATTTCTACCCTTTTCTTTTCTTTTCCCCTTTAGATCTGAAGGCATCAATGAAGGGTTTTGTGTACCCTTCCTTCTTCAGATGTGCATGAGATTTCTATTTATCTTTATCTTTAGATTTTTGATATTTGTGGCTTCCACCATGTATAGTGAGTGGATGCGCCCTTGGGCCTTTGATTGTGCCCATGTTGATGAGCTTGGTTTTCTCTTGTGTCATGGATTCGATAAAGTCCTCAAGAGAAAGCATCTTCCATGTGGCTCCAGAGGCGAATCTAACAGAATGGAATGTGGATACAAATACAAAGAATTCAGGACCAATCTTGGAGAGAATGGTGAGAACCATTTGTTTCTCCTCCTTCGATTTATCAACCCCGCAAGCTTTGAGTTGCAACAATAAATCCTTGAATTTTGTAAAGAAATCTTGGATATTGTCGAAGATTTTTGGATCCAATGTGAGCAGCTCCACCTCCAACATGTGTCCCCTCATCTCATTATGTTTTCTAAAGAGCCCTTCCAAGGTGGTTCAGGCTTCATTGAGAGTCTTACAGGAAGATATGTGAAAAAGGAGATCGAGATTAATAAGACTGCAAATTGTTCCGAGTGCCTCATCCATGCGATTTAAGTACTTGGATTTTTCTATGGCTAATGTCAATTCTGTATCTGTATTCAAGGTTAACATGTACAACCCTCTCGTTCAAAGATATGTGGCTATTTTCTCCTTCCATGCAAAATAATTATAAGGTGTAAGAATGGATTTATTTTGGAAATCCATCTTTCCGTTGTCTTCAATCTTTTGTACCTGAAGTTTTTTTTGGTGTAGCTTTTGATTAGGAGTCTATCAGATCTAATACCATGTAAATGTGTTGAACCTGCATAGAATAGATCTAACTAAACAATAATACACACATTTGCAGAGAGAATTGGAGAAAGAAGAAGAAGGAGAGAAAGAATGAAAGAATTATCATTAATTGTTATGAATAATGAATAATTTACACAGGATATACTATGTATAACTCAATGAGTGTGCACTGGAGGAGAACCAATGCACCATAGTGGTGGTCTAGAGTGATCTAGACACACACCAACAGTTATGGGAGTGAAATTCCACCTAGTTGAGTTAACTAGTCAACTAGTCTTCAGTTAACTGACTGAACATAGAGTAGTGAGTGAACTCATGGAATCAAGGGTAATGCGCTAGTTTGGTGATAATCCCAAGGCAATATTGAATTATCATGGTGATGATCCCAATGTTGCATGGTGATAAAACCAATGCAACATGTAAACTCAACTCAACTAGTCAAACTGAAGTTTCAACTGAAAGAGAATATTCTCCAGGTGGAATATTCTCCCTTAAAATATAGGAGACTGGATAATGACTAATTATGACTAATAAACAAGGAAAACCCTTAGGAAAAAAAATCCTAGGTGTGTGTGAAGTAACTCCAACAATGATAACATTGATAAAAGGAAAAATCATTTTCTCTTCTTTGTCCTTTATGAAATTTCTAGAATCTCCTTGGAGGGTGAGATTATTTATGGGAATGGGTAAATCTCTTTGGGGAGTGAGATTCCTTATGTAGGTGGGTATTCTTTTGGAAATGATACATTTTCCTTGCTCCTTTAGCATGAACAACCAAGGCTTGATCTTCGTCCCTTAGTAGTACTGCTTCTTGGTTAGCTACTCTTGCTTCTCCTTGAACACATTCTTCCCAAAGACTGTCAAATTGGAGTTTCTCCTTTCTTGCACATATAGTTTGGATGAAAGCATACTAACGTCTTTTGAGACCATTAAGAGCTGTCATTATGAGTTCATCTTCATCTAGGTTGTCTCCAATTTCTTCTAGTTGTTCCTTGAATTGAGAAACCTTAGAGAAATAATCATGAACAATTTCTCCTTTCTACATCTTTGTATTCTTGAGTTGGGTTCTCAAATTCATCTTCTGGTTGATATTCCTTCATTCATACATTTTGGTTAGGGAATCAAACATTTGTTTTGGACTATTCTTAGAAGACACTTGAGGGATCAAGTGGTCTTTAATAGAGTATGCAATGATTCTTTTGGCCCTAACCATACCCTTCTGGTACTTTTCTTTGGCTACAGCTTATGTGGGTTCTGGTACATTTTCCTTGATGAATCTTTCAAGGGAATTCTCTTCAGGAATGAGTGCAATCCTATACTTTCAGGCACAAAAGTTTTCCACACTTTCTAACTTGTCAACAAGCTTGGTGCTTGCAGACATCTTGACCTAGAGCTAGAAAAATGACCAAAAAATGAATGTGCTCATAAATTAAATCTGAACTTACTAGGAGGCGCACTGGGTTGAGGCAAGTAGGTTGGTGTAGTCTGTTTTCAGAAAATCCAAATTTTAACCCTTGAAATTGGACCTGTGCAAATTTGAACTGGTGTTGGTTTTGGTTTCCTGGTTTTCTGGTATTAATGAAAACTAGGGTTTCATTTTTCGAAGGTTTTGGCCACTGAAAATGTACGCTCAAGCTGCCAATGAGCTCGCTAGGCTACGGTGCACTTCCCTAGATGTTTTTTAGGCTAAAATTCTCTTCCAACAAAAAGCCCTAATTTTCTTGTACGACAACAATGACGTTTTTGGTAACCTAGTGAAAGGTGGTCTATTCAGTCAAGCTTTGATACCATGTTAAATTTAGAGATGCTATTAAGTTCTTTTCAATTTACTAGACAGTAACAACATAAGCAGGATCACTAAGAGAAACACAATCATAAGGTACACAACATTTTATCTTGAGAAACCCTCATGGGGCAAAAAACCCAGCAAAAACTTCCTTAATATAGATTGCCAATACAATGCCAAGATAAAAGACCAAACACTAGAGAATATTCAAGACTGAGCAATGCGCCTCTCTCTTCTCCTTCTTCTAGCTGCATCTTCCCTTAAACTTGCGCAATAGATGAGTGACTTGAGTGAGTGAGTGAATGAGGCACTAGCCTCTCTTATTTATACTAGCTAAGGAGTGCTCGGGTTGTGTCTATTCCTCAAGTAGGGACGACTTCTTCAACTAGTGGCTAAAACCACTTTAATTAGCCCTAAGGGCAGACTTCTCAATTAGCATCATGTAAACATGGTTTGACCAATCCACAATAGGGAATTTGGTCATACATAAGTCCCGACATGATCAATCCACAAAAGGGGATTGATCTATTTAATAATAACTCAATTATAAGTAGAATATACTTCACAGTTACAATATTTCAATAGTCCATTCTTACCACAACAAACATAGTGAAGATCAAACTTCTCACCTTGATTGTGCCTACCCCCTTTGCCTCTGAAATTCTTCTTTCTATGTCCTCTCTTAGTGCATTTTCCTCTAGAATAATCATGTAATTGATTCTTCCCTTTTTTAGCAACACACATAGTCTCTCGAGTGGGATGAGTTGTCTTCTTCCCAAAAGTCTTCTCATGTTCTACAATTTTCTCCACCAAAGAGTCAAAATCGAGGGATTTCAGTTGTCCACTAGCTTGAAGTGATTCAAGATAGTGAGAGTGTGGGGTAGAGGGCCTTGATGAAGGATGTGAGAGAAATGTATATCTTCACACCAATAACATCAATGTTATGCAAGATGGATTTGATTCGGAAGCTAAGTACATGGGATCAATATCCTTCATTTCTAGGTTGAAGAGCTTCATAAATTAGCTCCATCTTTGAATATGACTCCAAGAATATTTGATATAATGACTCACCTATTCACTTACAAAAACAAAAATCAAGGCATGAGCTTTCTTTTCTTTATTCGTCCATATGGAAAGCTCTTTATCTATTGTCAACCCAAAGATCATTAAAAATTAGGGTGTACTCAATCTTCCTTGACCATTTTGGATAGTTTTATTTGCCACTATACACCACACCCACACTCGATAGCCAGGTTTCTTTGCCACTATGCACCACACCCACAATTGAAATAAGAGAATGCATTTTTTTTTCCTGCACACTCTAATGGTAGAAACCCTTGAGAAGATGGAACATTTGGGGCAGAAGGCAAAGAGGAGCCGACCTGCACACTCCTCAACATGTGGAGAACTCTTGCATTCGAAATCATGCATGAAATGATACCCGGAGATGAGTTTGGATACTTTGAAGCTTCCTAATCTAGATGTTGGTGACGCTACATTCCTACTAAGCTATCCGCCCAGGACTTCTTGAAGGATATTTATCAGTAAACTCTGAGTTGCCACAAGAAAAACTCCATATATGAAAATCCAATCTTGCTTAAACACGACAACCCTTATGTTCTTGGACTTTACCACTTGCAAGCTTCAGGTCATCCATCTCGGCTTCGTCTCTCTTTTCTCTATTCAACTCCGTTAGGCATGGGCCCGGTCTCAATCTCATGGCCCTCTGGTGGACCCGCTAAAGAGGATCTCGAGAGAAAAACGCTCTCGATTACTTTAATAGAGCGATTAAATTGTAGGGCTGATGATATTTATGATATTCTAATGGATGACAACCAGTGGAAAGGATTCTCGTAAAGTAATGACAATATAGCAAAGAGTTCGACGGATCATTCTCGCTCTTCGATGGGGTCATCATCGACGTTGATCAGGATAGCAAGGGAAGCTCGTCGTTCAAAAATGGAGATTTAACAATTGGATCGATGGTCACTACTCTACGGTTTATAGGATATTTGAGGAGCCTCAAGGAAAATGCAAGCAGCGAGCAAATTCATGGAGATACATGTAGATATTTAGAACGAAAACAGTATGTCGGTTCATCTTCCAAGTACTCATAGAGCGAGAGAAATATGCTAACGGTCAGAGGCATTTAGGGTTTCCTCGACCCGTGGAGACATTTCTCAGTAGAGACTGTTCGAGTAGGATGCAGATATTCTTAGCTACCCAAGAAGAACAGAGATTGTTCAAGAAGGCTACAGAGATTAGATTTCCGGACACATAAAAAGAGTAGAGATTCATGGTTGGCACACTTATATCTGTAGATTGTTCATAGAGTTATCAAAAAATAATTTACCAATGATCGGTCATGTTTGAATGAAGTAGGCTAACTAGGGAGCAATCTTTCTTCTGGAATTTCGTTTTTCAGACTCAGAAAATCGATGAGTAGCGGAAAAGCGGAAAAGTAACTTAGGAGGGAAGATTGCTCCCTAGTTAGCCCACTCCATGTTTGAGTATCTCCTTGCATAATCATTTTTTTATTAAAGTGAGTGAAATATATATACAAATATATGACTTTTGGTTTCATCTTAGGTCATATGGTTGTTCTTATTCACTTACCACTTTTTATTTTCTACTAGATTAAATATTTACAATACTATAATCTTGAGGATTAGGATTAGGATTAGGTAACTGGTATCTAAAAGAATTTCAAGAAAAACAATTTAGAAAAGGGTTAAGAGGAAGTCAAAGAAAACTTCAAAGATTCTCATAGAATCCAAAGACAAGAAGCAAGACGTAGAGAAATATACAATCGTTGATGTCAAGCTAGGTACAAACAAAGAATGAGTAACCCCACACTTGAATGAATTGAATTAAAGTGAGTCATTTATAAATACAATTTGACGTGACTTTTGGTTTCATCTTCCAAGAGGTCCAAATGACTCTTCCTATTCATCTATGACTCTTCATATTTATCCTAAATAATATTTACAATACTATTTACAGAATACCATAATCACGAGGATTGAGTATCCAACATTCCCCCCTTAATTTGAAAGGCTATTTGTGAGTCCAATTATCAATGATTTTTCAATTTTTCTCTTCCAAGTGCTTTGGTGAAGATGTCCGCAATTTTCTCATTTGTGGAACAATGTCTCAAGTGAATAGTCTTGGCTTCTACATGATATCAAATTAGATAGTACTTTGTGTTGATGTGCTTGGTTTGATCATTTGAATCTAGGATTCTTGGATAACTTTATTGCAGAAGTATTGCTAACCAAAAGATGAGTAGAATTCACTTGTTTCTCTTGCAAATCTTCAAGTATTTTCCCGAGTCACATAATATCCTTTGTTGTTTCTACAACTACTACATATTTTGCCTCTATTGTGGAATCTACTAGAAATTATTGTTTGCATGATCTCTAGGAGAAAGTTGTTGATTCAAGACTCATGAGATAGCGTAAAGTCGACACTCCATTTTATTTATCACCAACAAAGTCTAAATTAGAATATCCAATCAAGTTGAAGTCATTCATCTTAGAATACTTGAATCCAAAATCATGAGTTCCCTTCAAGTATTTCAAAACTCTTTTTGCAGTAGACAAATGTCCTTCACAGGGTTTTTTCATGAACCTGGAAAAATCCCAATAATGAAAGAAGTATTGTTAGGGACCTAACCCCTCACATAGACATAATAATATATTTTCCATGTAATAAAGGTCGACATTAGTTAATAAGGACTAAATATACTTTTCATGTAATAAAGACCGACATTAGTTAGTAAGACCTATTTAATAAATGTGAACAAGTCAATGTAAGAAGACCTAATATAAGCTTCCGCTTCTAGAAATATATTCCTCTAGAATGTTCTTTAGAAGAAATAATTACTATAAATAAGAATAGGAGGTATGATAAAGCTTGTCTTGAGAATTGTTGTAATAGAGTTTTGCTCTATTGGAGGTTGCCCCCTTGAAGAGACAAGTGAACATTTCTTTATTTGAATAAATGTATTATTTATGGTATTTCTCTTCTCAATATTTTGTTGTTCCATTGATATTTATTGAATATTCTTGTTTTTGCATATTATATTACATATGGTACCTTACAAGTGGTATCAGAGCACTTTCCTTGGAAATAATTGTGGGTAATTTTTTTTTCCAGGGTAGAGACGTGTAATGTCGATGTCTTTAAAGAACAAAAATATGTCATTCAACGGGTAAAAATGTGGTGGGGAAGACTACACACATGTGATACCGAAAATTTCATGTGGTTTCCTAGAAACCAAAAGTTTTGCCCTTATTGGAAACCTCTGTAATCCTTGTCGGTACCCCTCGAGTAGTACCACATCAAACATAATATGTACATGGCCATCACTCCCACATAAAAATAGGTATATATGGAGTCCCCTAGGTCTCCTGAAACCATCCCTAGATCAATTGATTGGTTTCTTGACTGCTATAGTGCCACTGAGAACAACACTTGGGAAGATACTCTCTAGTACCTAGGTAATCAGGTAGTACAACTAAGGGTACATTCAAGCCTCTTTAGTTGGTGCCCTGAGATATTGGGTCAAGTACTATTGTTTGACCCCGCACATATATAAAAGAGCTATAGAACATGCAAAACCCTTGTCCTTAGACACCCTGCAAACCCTAGCCTGGGGGGAACATACCAGACAAGGAACATAAAGGATATTTTGGCCGCGCAACCTTGCCTCCTACATTCTGGTTGCAAAATTATTACAGATATTTTCCTGTTAAAAAATTGGGCATTTCGACACTACAATATTATTAAGGTCGGAGTATAACTCCGTAGGAGTTTTAAAACAAAATTATGGGTCCATTATGCACCCTTATTTGAGACTTGTCTCATTGGATTCCCCTTTTCGTCATGATCACTATGGTACCTATAATTTTTAACCATTTTTTACCCAGTGGACACATACCATTCCCGACAACTTTATTTCTCACTTATCCCATTGGTTTTCTCTCGTTTTTCTGATCGTAGTGGTATATATCATTTATCTATTTTTTTTTTCCATGGACCCACCTCTCTTCCCCTCATGGCTCCTAACCCTCCAAGAATAAACCAATCAGAGACTAAATACCGACCTTAATTCTCTTCAAGCCTAAGTGAATATTAACATTCCTGCCATTCATGAAAAAATGGATTACATCTAGAAACAACTAGGTATCCAAATTGTTGAAGTCAATTCCACTCTCCAATAATTCATGAACAAATTCTAGGGTCCTTCCTCCTCCAACCCACCTCTCTACATTGAAGATGTTGACTACAATCGTCCTCTGCACTCTCATTCCAACTCCCTACCTTGCGACCCTCATCTTCCCAAAGTTGAGGTGAATAAATTTGATGGCTCAGATCCAATAGCCTGGGTCACTCAAATGGAACATTATTTTTCCCTGTAGGGCATTAATGATGAGTCGACCAAGCTTCATTACAGAATTATCTATTTGGATCCAGAATGATGGAAAAGGTAGAAATGGTGTAGAAATTCATGTCAAGGGTATGTTACTTGGTCAAAGTTTGTTCTTGAGCTGTATGATCACTTTGACACAGAAACTCACCACTTAGGACATCTGACCAAGTTGAAACAATCTGACATAGTGGAAGATTTTATATCTTCCTTTGATCACTTGGCTTTCTGAATGGAGGGAATGACAGATGCATTTTTCAGGGAATGTTTTATCAGTGGCCTCAAGGATGAAATCTGAGCCTAGGTCATAATGGATCGCCCCCAGACTTATCTAGAAGCAACTAAATGTTCCAAGGAGGCACAAAAGGTCATCTTGGACAAGAGAAGAAAACTTTCTTTTGTTCCCTACCTTAAACCCACCACCCCTGCCCCTCAAGACACTCCTCTCAAGGTCCAAAAATTAACATGGGAGGAAATGGTTGAACACCAACTTAAGGGTCTCTATTATAATTTTGATGGGAAATACTTTCTAGGGCACAAGTGTAAATAATAGAAACTTTTTATGGCCATTTCAAAGGATGTTTCTGATGAATATGTTGAGGTTTCTCCTGAAGCTGAGCTACCCCAAACAAATAATCTTTCATCTCCCTCTGATCCTCCCAAATTTTAACCATTTATTTCATTGAATGCTCTCACTGGTTTTTATACTCCCCAAACTCTCAAATTGATTGGTGACATTAAGCACATGAAGGTCATCATCCTAGTTGACCGTGGCAACACTCATAATTTCATTCATCATCTCCTTTCTCAAGAAGCCAATTTTATATCCGTGCTATCAACAATTTTCAAATCATGATTGCCAATGGTGGTTCCATGAAATGAGGGGGGTGTTTTGAAAATGTGCGCCTACAAATTGGTTAATATAAACTAAAATCTCACATGTTTTCTATTGACATGGGTGGTTGTGACATTGTTCTTGGTGTTGAATGGTTACAGACTCTTGGCCCCATAAACATGTATTTTAAGGATTTTACCATCCAATTCCAATAGGAAGGAAAACAATATAAATTTCAAGGCATTATAGTAGGGTCTCCAAATATCATCTATTCCCACCGCATGGAAAAGTTACTCAAAAAAGGTAATCCTGACATCATTTCCCAACTCCATTCCATTCAAATAGTTGAGACGCCCCTGGTACACTCCGACCTTCAAGCCATCCTTTCCCTCCATCCCACTATTTTCCAAACTTCCTAGGGGCTTCCCCCCTCTCGCAAAGAACATGACCATTCCATTCCTTTATTTCTAGGCAATCTTCCTCACAATGTTCACCCTTATTATCATCCCTTTTCTTAAAAAAATGAAATTGAGAAAAAAATTCCAAGAATGGTTAGAAGTGGGTGTTATCCATCCCATTACTAGCCCCTATTCTTCCCAATTTGTCATGGTCCTCAAGAAGGAAGGAACTTGGTGCATGCATCCTAATTTTTGTGCCCTTAACAAACTTACTATCAAGGAAACATTTCTCATTCCTGTCATAGATGACCTTCTAGATGAACTAAGTGGGGATCAATACTTTACCAAACTTGACCTCCGTTCGGGATACCACCAAATACATATGAAAGAGGAAGATATCCCCAATACTACGGTTTTCACTCATGAGGGCCACTATGAGTTCTTGATCATGCCCTTTGGTCCCTGTAATGCCCCCTCCACTTTTCAGAGTCTCATGAATCATGTCTTTCGTCCTTTTCTCCTTCACTTTGTGTTAGTTTTCTTTGATTATATTCTCATCTATAGTAAAATGTGGCCAACCCATCTCTCCCATGTAGATCAAGTTCTCCATCTCCTCTCCAAGCACCAACTTTTCCTCAAACAATATAAATGTGCTTTTGGGACCTTTGAAGCTGAGTACCTGGGTCATATTGTTGGCAATGATGGTGTAAGGGTGGATCCCAAGAAAATTGAAGCTATGAAGAATTGACCTTTCCCTAAAATTCTTAAAAGTCTACATGATTTCCTAGGTTTAATGGGATATTATTACAAATTTTTCCAGATGGAAAAATCGTAACTCCTCTCAGAACTCTCCTTAAAAATAATGCTTTCAGTTGAACTCCAAACAATAACCAATCCTTCCAAGCCTTGAAACAATCTATGTGCACTACTCTTGTACTGGCCCTACTTGACTTCACCAAGACCTTTTTTTTGTAATATGATGCATCAGGGAGAGGAATCGGGGCGGTCCTCATGTAAGATAGACGCCCTTTGGATTTCACTAGAAAATAGTTGTCGGACCGATATTTGGGCCAATCAATTTATGAAAAGGAGATGTTGGATATTTTGCATGTTGAGGATATTTGGCACCCTTATCTATTGGGACAACACTTCCAAATTAAAATGGATCATCAAAGCCTCAATTACTTCCTAGAACAAATAATTTCATCCCTGAATAAACTAAAATGGGTGACCAAGTTGTTTGGATATGATTATGATATTGTTTACAAGAAGGGGAAATAAGATGTAGTGGTTGATGCTCTTTCCAAGAAATATGAAGAAGAAGGGTCCCTCTTTTCCCTCTCATTCATTGTCATTGACTGGGTTTAGGATGTTCAACGAGAATGGTTGCAAGAACCCAAAATTTCTATCCCAATCCAAAAACTTCAACATGATCCCCAAGTTTATCTAGGGTACTCTTGGCACAATGAAGAGTTTCATTATAAAGGTCACTTATATTTAAGCAATTAGTCGACCCTTAAATCCAAGGTGCTCTCTAACTTTCAAGATTCACCTACAACGAGCCATTCAAGTTTTACCAAAACTTATGAAAGGTTCAAATGATCTTTCTTCTCATATGGTATGTGTTATAGAATAATTCCCCTGTGGATAGGTTAAATTTCCCTTGGATTACATACCCCTAATACCAAGGCAGAAAAACACAAGTGGACACTGACATCTCTTTGAATCTAGTTTAACCAATCAGAAAGAGAGAGAGAGGGAGAAATGGTGTGATTCAACTTGTTTTTAAGTTTGTCCTTGCTGCTTCCAATCCGAGCATGATCTCCAAACGCCTTAGAACAACTTGATACATGCACTACAATGGAAAACAAAGAGAAACAAAGAACTCCTACTCTACAAGATTAAAACAAATAAATTCATCTACAAAGATCAAAAGAACAGTAGACAAGCACATGCAAGAATACACATGCTTGAAGGAAATAGGCCAAGTATATTAAAATGAGAACCCAAAGATAATACTTACAAACATGGATGATGATGCAACACTCTTTGTTATAACCCTAAATTGCACCAGACATGCATACCTGGCATCAAGCCATCTTACTTGCTATATTTGCCAAGCCATCACTGAACAAATATTCTAAAAACTATTGTTTTGAAGGTGTACGCACCCTACACCACTACTTCCCGTGTACACACGCTTTCTGCACCACTACAGCCTGCATACACTCACAAAAAATCGCGAAAAATGAAAATTGAAAATGGATACGGGTTTCTGGGCCATTACTTAACCGTTTGACTGCCCATAGCCAGTCACCCCAACCATTACTATATCTTTTGGCCTATAAAATAAGGTGTTGGGGCCCCATTCCAAGATGAAGCACGAGAGCATAGAAACTCTACCCATTTCCCCAATATTTTGCAACCACATTATGAGTTTGAGCCAGAATTCCTTCTTCCTCCTTTGCAATTCCTTGCCATTTCCCTAGAGAGAACTAAAGAGGAGAAGAACATGTGGAAGAAGTTTGTGTATGGTGAAGAGGAGCCCAGGACCAAGTTTGAGGAGAAGTGTCAATCTCATGTTCTAAACAACTTTTTGTGAGATTAATATAAAGAAGTACTTTTTCCGTCTTGCCAAATGACATTTTAAATCTTTATGATTTGTTTACATTTCTTGGTTATGATGTCTAAACCACTAATCCATACATAGAATGCATGCTTGTAGTTTCTTGTTTGTCTTTTGGTGAATGAAGGTCAGCCTTGGGAGGAGACTTGCAATCAGGAAACAATCGAGCACAAAGGGATTGACACTAGATGCAGAGTTTAAGGTATGCCTACCAGATCCCTATACTTTGTTTTTTATGTATGATTGTGGGACAAAGTCGGGATAGTTGACAACAAGTAGGAGACTTTAGACAGTTAGCACTGCCTACATTTTAGAACCTTGGTGTAGTCCGTAGAGGGGTTTTCCCGTTATAGTAGAATTGGCGACCATACTGGGGAAGCCTCTGGGGTCTTTGGGGATATTTATTTTGGGTGTTTTTGAATCAGTTTACTCACTGTTTTTGAGTTTATGTAAGCTTCTGGGTCTTTAAGGGATGTTGGTCTTCCATACCAGTACTCCTTTCCTTTTCTTGACTGTTGGTTTTCATCTTTTTGAGAAGTTACAGAGGTGTACATGGCCTGTAGTGGGCCTGCACGTGCGCATACACACCCTGCCTTTGGACAACCCATGTACATACGCTGGTTGTTGAAGTGTCAATAGGATGCCTGTGTTGAGAAAAATTTCTTAGAAGAGGTAGTCATCCTCTTCCCTGTCAGAAGTCGATCTTCTCAGGGGTTTTCTTGATCTAGCATTGGTCTCTGTTATAGCAGTCTATAGCCTAGGTCTGACCTCAACAAAGATTTCTTTTTATCAAAGAGTTCTTGTTTTTTCTTTAATAGGGTTTTTAGACAAGTTTGTGAGACTATTTTGATCTACCTGTTTGGTATTGTCAGTGACTCCCTGCGATCTACAATTGGGTCAGAATTCATTTCTTGGTCTTGACTTGTCGTCATTTTCCCCTTTTTTTCTTTAGAAGAAAAGAAAAGAATTCATTTTCAAATTTCTTGTTTTGAAGCATAAAACAATAAAAAATAATCTTTCATTTCTTTGTTTGGTAAAGTAGTTTAGGTTAGTTGCTTCATTTACCAAGGAAAAAGAAAGTTTTCTTAAGTTCTTTACTTGAATTCTTAGGACATTAAGTAGCTCGCAGTCGAGCAAAATCCCATTTTAAGTTTTTCTTTTAAAAGATATGAGAAAAGTAGTTACGAAATGTTTGGTGAAAGCGTTTTAATTTAGCAAATCTTTATTTGTGAAGAAGGAGTATTTTGTTTCCAGTGTCATCTTATGCTCTTCTCTTTCGTCTCTTAAAGCACATCACTAGTTTCACTTCTATTCCTTTTGACTTAATACAACCACTAAAATTAATGCTTAATTAAAAGTTATTAGACTTTGTGTTTGTAGTAATATATCCTAGGAGGGTCGAATGCCTCCTTCAGATCCACAATATATGGCCAAATCCCATGAAAATCCAAAACTATCCATAATTTAAGGCTAAAACAGGGTATTTTCTGCTAAAGTGGCCCTATTTGACCAGCTTTGACTGGACATATGGAAGGCTCAAATATCGAAGCTGATAGCTCATTAGCCATCCTTGTACATCAAGGAACATGACCCAAGTCTTAGATTTCACCCAAGTGTCCTGCAAGTACATGAAGCTAGGATCAATTACGGGATTTAGTCAAATCCTGTAATTTCTGATAAATTTTCAATTTTAATGCCAAAATTTAGAAAACTCAATTCTTAAGCTAAAGAATGATAAATATACATTGCATAAGTTGTTTTATGGAAAACATGGAATGAAATGAAGGCAAAATGGATGGATATAGAGGCAAAAGTGTGGTTTATAGAGAAAAAAGGAAGCATAAAAATGTACTCAACAGTGACATTTTAGATAGTAGTGGCTTACACCACAAAAAAATTTACTCGGAATATTTTCCGCATGGTGGTTGATGAGGGATCCTCGACATGTGTGATGTATTTTGCATGTTAGAAGGCCATTGGCCAACCTATTTTGTCTCTGTCATCTACTCTTCTTACCGCTTTCGATGGTTGTTCATTCCGAACACATGGAATCATCCACTCTTTCCCCATGTAGTTAGGGGGGAAAACCGTGTGTGTTGAGGTTGAAATGGTCAATGCATCCCTTGACTACAATCTCTTGTTAGGAAGGAGTTGGACCTATGCTATGCAAGTAGCGGTTGCGACAGTTTTTCGAGTCTTGTTGTTTCCACACGAGAGTCGGATCGTGCCCATTGATCATTTATCCTTCTCTCGTCCTGACCCTTCATCGGGGGTATCCACGGTCCTGATGATTGATAATCCTCAACCCAAAATCATCAATGTAAGGGTTGTTTTGTGCCCACCTTTGATGGGTACTTTCGATTACCCACCTCCGACCGACAATATCTAGTACATATTGGTTGTCCCTGACCAACATAGGGCTGAAATCTTTCAAATCTCATCATTTTACGCAAATTACTTTAATGATCCGTGGACTCTTCCTTCCCCATCAACTATAATGGAAGGGACATGGCACCATGGCATGGCCATGCCTTTGTCTGTGGAAAAATTTGCATACTCTATAGTCCAGTAAGCTTCCACTGACCTCAACCCGACTCCCGCACAGGAGTTAGATCTGATTCTCGAGCCTATTTGGGCTCAAGGTTCCCTCGACGATAGTGATTCTTTAGACTTGGTTTTTCCCTCAGACGAGGCAATTATTGAGGCAATGACTAGTCCGGACAGACCCTGGGATGATCCCCACCATAGATCTTATTTTCTCCCAGATTTAATAAGAATTGAAGCAAGAGAATTCACTTTGACTATGACTGGAGATAGGGCCTATCTTTTCAATCCTTTGGCTACGCGCGCTTTTTATGCGGAAGGAAATATGGAAACCATCACTAAAATGATACCTATTGATATCTCCATAATCCCTGGCATCATGGAGAATATCTTTGTCGGAGCATATTGCTCCCCCGAGGAGATTCAAATCTACACGGATTTATGTAAAGAATTCCACGACGTGTTTGCCAGGTCTTACAAGGAAATGCCAGGCATAGATCCAAGAATCGTTGAACATGAAATCATGACATATCCTGATGCCAAGCCAATCCGGCAGAAGCTTTGTCCAGTTAATCCCAGGAAAGCAACAATTATTAAGGCCGAAGTAGAGAAACTGCTCAAAGCTGGTTTCATATACCCTGCTCAATTGACTCAATGGGTGTCAAATCCCATGCTAGTCAACAAAAAGCAGGGTACGATTTGCATATGTATGGACTTACGTTATTTGAGCAAATTTTGTCCAAAGGATAATTTCCCCACGCCATTTATTGACTAGATAGTTGATGAATGTGTAGGTTGCAAGGCCTTTTCTTTCATGGATGGTTTTTAAGGATACAATCAGATACAGATCAAAATTGAAAACCAACATAAAACCGTGTTCATTTGTTTGTGGGGTACATTCTCTTATCGGAAGATGCCTTTTGGTCTGAAAAATGTTGGAGCTACTTTTCAGCGGGCCATGTCTTTTTCTTTCCACGACCTCAAACACGTAGTCGAGGCTTACCTTGATGATTTAGCGTCACAATATCGTAAGAGAGTTGATTATCCCGCACACCTCCAACTTATTTTTGAATGATGTCGCTACTACCGGATTCGCTTGAATCCAAACAAATGCAGTTTTTGCATAACATTAGGTCTTCTTCTTGGTTTCACAGCTTCAACAATAGGGATCATGGTCGATCCTCTAAAGGTTGAGGCGATAGTTCAGTTGCCTCCCTTGTGCACAATCCCTCAGCTTCAGAGTTTATAGGGAAAAGAGAACTTCTTACGGTGTTTCATCACAAACGATGTTGAGATCACAAAGGGTTTCATGCGTTTATGGAAGAAGGATGTTCCTTTTCATTGGGACGAAGCCACTCAATGCTCTTTCAAAGCGTTGAAACATGCCCTCATGTCTACCCCTCTGCTTCGACCACCCAATTATAATAAATATTTCTTATTATATTTGGCCACTGCAGAGTCGACCATAAGCATGGTCTTGGTTTAGGAGGATGATTTTCTCTCATAATATGTGATTTATTACCTGAGATGAGGCCTGGTTGGACTGGAACTCAATTATTACCATGTTGAAAAACTTGCATTGGAAGCAGTTCATGCTGTCCAGTGGTCCCGTCATTACATCTTGTTTCGCAAGACCATCATCATTGCCATTGTGAATCCATTTCAATACGTGTTGACACGACATGTAATCGACAGAAATATCAGTAGATGGATAGTTATCCTCCAAGAATTCGACTTTGATTTTGTCTTAGCGAAATCCAAAAATTCGTTGGTCTTCGCGGAACACATTTCAGAACTTCTGGTCGAATCAGGTGATGTTATACTCAAGGAGTATCCTATAAAAGGAGCATGTTTTTGATCGCGTCTTTGAACCCCTGGTATGGAGATATACTAGTCTATCTCTAGACTTTGAAGTGCCCCACCTATGCTTCTTGTGATGAGTGTCATTGTATATGCCATCAGGCCAAGAACTATCTCATACTCGAGGACACTTTGTATCATTGAGGTGTAGACTGCATCCTTCGCCGATGTCTCACTCATGAATAAGCATAAATCATTCTTAATGATTGCTACACCGAAGCATGTGGCGATCATTTTTTGGGTTGGAAACAACCCAAAATATTCTACAAGCTGGTTACTTTTGGCTGATATTAATAAAAGATTTACGTTGAATCGGTCAAGAAGTTCCATTCATGTCAGGTCTTCTCTTGAAATATGAGGTCACACCCTGCTCCCATGTTTCCCATCATCACAGTTGGTCCCTTCACCAAGTGGGGGATTGATTACACTACATGCAACTCGCCTTCAGCAAGGGGGCATCGTTATATAATCGTAGCAATAGACTACTTTACGAAGTGGGTCGAGGCTATGCAAACATTTAAATATGACGGCAAGACAAAAACTCTCTTTTTGTTTAGCCAGATAATAACAAGGTTCGGCGTCCAGAGAGAGATTTTCACTGACCATGGAAGTCACTTTCGGAATAAAATGATGTTTGAGTTAATGTCAAATCTTGGGTTGAGGCAAGAACATTCATCACCCTACTACCCATAAGCGAATGGTCAGGTGGAATCTGTGAATAAGTCCCTTAATACTATTTTACAACGAATGATCAATTAGGCCAAGTCAAACTGGCATTTGATGTTTTACTCTGCATTATGGGCCTACTGAACGTCTGTTAAGAATGCAACCGATTTCTCACCTTTTCAACTCGTTTACGGGATGGAATCATTCTTGCCTATAGAGTGCTAGATCTAGTCTCTAAAGTTGGTAGTACAGTTATTTCGAGACACTTCACCGCTTGAAGAGAATTTATTATATCTTGAGTAGCTTGATGAGCAACGTTGGGATGCAGCCTTGGATAAGGAGGCTCACAAAAAAAAATTCAAGTGTCAGTATGATCGGTCTGTCCGTCCTCAGATTTTCTCTGGAGGCGACCTTGTCCTAGTCTATAACCAAGATAAGGACCCCCTAGGGGCAAGCAAGTTCAAACCCATGTGGGTTAGACCTTTCATCGTGAAGGAGGTTCTAAAGAAGGGTGCTTATCATCTGGTGGACTTTGAGGGAAATTCTTTAGCGGAGCCTAGAAATGGGATCTACCTCAAGAAGTATTACTCGTAGGTGGGTCACCTTGGGTGGCTTCTTGTACATATGTATAGTTCTTATACATTTTTCTTTTCTTTTTTAGTTTTTGTCTTTTTGGTCTTATGAACGTGTCATTTTTTATGTCATCTTTTTCACTATGGTAGATGTTAAGTGAATAAGAGGTGTTCATTGGGTTTGCAGATGGTGCTAGCCAACACACTCAGAGGATTTCTTCCACGGCTTGGGTGATTTTCACACCTCAGGGCCAGTTTCTTTCTTGAGGAGGTATCTGTTTAGGTGACACCACAAACAATGTCACCAAATACAACAGAGTCTTAGAGTTTCTTCGTGATGCTTTGTTGCATGGTATCTCTCACCTCTGGGTCTACTTAGACGTTCAATTGGTTGTGTCCCAGTTAAATGGTGTTTATCACATTTACGATCCTACTCTACACCAATGGTTCCTTAGAGTATGTCTCTTAAAATGAAGATTTGATTACATTATGCATATCCATGTTCCTAGGAGATTGAATCAAATCATAGATACTCTAGCTAATCATGTATTAGATTGACATATTGCACACATGTAAGGAAAATCACACACACACACTTGTAAATACATTTGTAAAATAGATGTGATCCATAAGACATAAAAAGATGTAAATACACACATATATATATATATATATAAAATATCAGAGTACATGGGTGGGTACAAGCGCCTCAAAAATATGTCCAGTAAGAGTCATGGGGCCTATGCCCTAAAAAATATACAAAAATTTCTCTCGACATGTAAGTAGTCCAACCTAGCTAAGGGCGGGGCCTATTGGTCCTACCGTAGTGAACAACAATGTTTGCCAAATGATGGAAGAGCTCGACTCAGGTTTGTGTCACCCCAACAACATAAGGTTTCATTGATGGTGGGAGATCCTCGATCTCTGCCATAGGGACTGTATGAGTGAGCGCAGTGAGGTTCCACTCCACCCGTCTCAATACTCTCTCAGCCTCTTCGGCTGGAGGCCCCCTGTTGCTGCTGGTCCGACGGCTGTTGTTGGTCCTACCTCTGGTTGAGAACGTCGCCTGGTCCTCGAGAAGTCTGCTAGATGCACTGGTCCCACATCTATACATAACAGATACATAGTTGTCATATACTCTAGTACACATAAGAATGATAAGTATAAAAAGAAATAAAAATTAAATAAATTTGAAAAACAAACATACCTAGCTCTCCTCGCTTCGCTCCAGGAGGTACAAGCATGTCAGGATCTCTAGAAAATTTGATCCCATCATAGGGGTAGTCCTCTATAGCCGGAATCTACCAAGACCACTAGTCAAAAAATTTATCATCGAAGGCCTCGATTTTCCTCCCTCCCCCCTGTCACGGCAACAACGCCACCCATATGCATAGCGCTAGGAGAGAGGCCTCGTGCCCTCATATCATCTCTCAAGGACTTAGACTGGGTACCCTCTTGAAGAAAAAGGAACAAAAAACAGTCCCAAACCTGAAGTTTCGGTGCTCCCGTATCCGACACTATTTTAGCTGTCTCTTCATGCAATCTAGCATGGTTGTGCTCCAGTTAAAAATATGTGCGTTTAAGCACTATACTGCACAATGCATGTGCTCTCGGGAAGCTTGATGAAAATCCTTGGATCTAATGATCCGCCCAATGATAAGAACTATCACTTTCAGTGATAGGTTTATGATATTGTGTATGGGCACCCGAGAACTTACTTTCTTAGTACCAGCCTCGCAATGGAGTCCAATCAACTCCTCAATGTTGTGAGGTTCGGGGAGAAAAGTACGCAAGTTGACTGGATCCCCTCTCCTCGAGAGACCGGTTAGGAATTAAATGTCTTCAGTCCTTGGAGTCAACGATTGCCCCTTGAGCATAAATGCCTCTAAGTTAGGATTCCAGTAATCTATCAAAGCATTCAACAACCTGGGTTGTGCCCTCATAAACAGACACTGGAAGAATTTAACAACCCACATTGTGATAAAGCAACGATAGCAGCAGGGTGTTTTGAGACCAAAAAATAAATGTCCTCATGTGTTGGCCCTTGGTTATGGAAGGAAGCGAATAACAAGGAAGGAAAGGTAAAAAGTGAGCTTCGCGGGAGACACAGTAACTGTCACTGAGTTGAAGTGAGCAAAAGAGCAGGAAATATGGAGCGAAGTGTAGAAAAGCAAGTCGTTGGACGAGGAGATCAGGGATGACAGATCAACAAGGAAGAAGGATCGTGGACAACTCAACAAGCAGATAAATCCATCATTTAATGCTTTGGAGCACTGCACGATGAAGAAGGAAAGATAGGTTGGTGAAGCCCGAAAAAAGCAGGTCAAGTTGACCTAGGGTTTTAGACACCTAGGGTTTTGGTATATAGGGTTTTGGCACCTAGGTTTCAACCTAAAGCTGTCAGTGAGGGATTGTAATGTATAAAATAAAGGTCAAGAAGACCTGGTTCAAGTTGGTCATTGAGTATTGGTATGATATTGTTGTTATAGCTTTGTTGTGGAGGGAGAGGATTGTATTGTGAGATCTTCAACTGTGTGCAAAGGTCAAGTCCTGTAGCTGGGTGCACAGGAAGGGGAGAGAAGAGAGAGAAGAAAGAAGATCTGCTATCTAAGAGCGCAGATAAGAAATGTATGATTTACCTTAATAAATCATAAGCACAGTTCTGTGGACGTAGCCCTAGAGAGAGGGTGAACCACATATATTTTGTGTCGTATGTGTGATTGATGACTGGATCTCTGTCATTGGTATATTGTTATTGCATCCTTATGTTAGAACAGATCTATAGCTGCGCAGGATAGACCTAGCTGATAAGTGATATATGAATGCTATATTGTTGTTGTGATAGATCCACTTGATATTCCCCTCGTTGTAGACATTCATGTCCTGCAACCCCCCTCTTAGCTGCTTCAGGTGAGACTGCATATGCTTCGCAGGTGCTGCCAAAAGTGCCAATAGCTAGGGCTTGTTGGTGCACTCTTGGAGTGAACCTCAAGTCTACCCCTTTGCCAACAAATGGTTCCATTGTTGGGACATGAATCTATGTAAGGGGATTTCAAGGTGGTTCCCATCGAATACAGAGATTCAGAAGTGGATAGAGGATCAAGAGAGGGACTTCCCTGAAGCCCAAAAAAAGAACCCTAAGCTAAGTACTGAAGGTTGGTTGCAAAGACACATCTTCACCGATATTCATGAGATATTCTTTAGAGGAATCCATCAAGAGCTATATGAGTGGTTTTCTAGGTTAGTCGATACCAAGTTCGAGATCGGATCTAGACCTCCTGTGGTCTAGACGTCGGATTTGATTAAGAAGGTCAAGAGAGTCGACAACACTGTATCAAGGGTTGTAGATCACTGGTTCAATAGTACCATTGGAGGGTATATCACTGAATTTGTTGTTGATAGAACATAATCATATAGCCAGGCCAAGAGATACTTCTTCAAAGGACCTAGAGGAAAATTTTTATAATTTCTGAAGCTAAGAATCAAGATGATGTTGCATGAAAAGAACGTTTTGAAGATACATTAGATAGGCTGGATCTGAAAAGGCTAATGTTCAATAATTCAGATAGTGACACTAAAGCTGGACATACGCACAGTGGGAAAGCATTTCGAGGGGTTCACCTTGAGAACCTATTCAAGAAAAACTATGGAGACGAGGGTTTCTACAATGGATAAGAGGCAGATCTGACAGATGAAGAACATTTAGAACCCACCAGAGCAGAGGAAGAGGAAGCTGAAGAACTTTGCCAGAATGAGCCAGAAACATCAGGAACTGTGTAGACCACTTAAGTAAGTAATATCAATCCTTATGTTATTTCAGAAATGCTAAGTAATCAGAATATTCTGAATCACCAGAGTCCGTAGACTACTATTACTAGTAGTCCAGCATCTACTCAGACGAGAAACCTAGGCAACTCTATGGTAGACAAGATGAGGCTCCCTATATTTAAAGGAGATGGATCTGAAGATCCTGATCAGCACTGGTTCCTGTGCGAGGCTGTATGGAACATTAAAAATATTACCGATGAAAATGTTAAAAGAAACCAGTTTAGCACTATGTTGAGGGATCGCATACTGAGCTGGTACATGAAGCTTGTCCAAGGAATTACGTAGCCTAAGCCACTAAATGAGATCAAGAATGCGCTAGTTGTAGAGTTTAAAAAACATAAGTTAGAGTCACAGTGTATTACTGAGCTGAAGGAGATCAAATAGAAGGTATCTGAACATGTTTGGGAGTTCGATTAGAGATTCAAGACTCTAACAGGATGATTGAATTTTAAGATCCCAGATGAGAAAAACAAAGAATGGTTCATCGCTGCTCTTTTACCACACATCAGATTTCCCCTGATGCAGCAGAAGATTGCATCACAGACAGAAGCTTTGGAGATCACCAAGAAGCTTGAATCAACACCTATGGGAGAATCTAGCTCACGCATGAGCCAGATCTTGAGCCAGCTAACTAGTTTTTCTCTGCAGGTGGAGGATATGAAGAAGGACAAGGGGAAGGAAAGAAGAGAATATATATGGTGTGTAAGATGCAGATCCGAAGGTCATGATAAAGAACAGTGTCCCCTGTTTCACGAATATTTGGCCTCAGGAGCATTGATCCCCTTGAAGCAAGTTAACCTACCCTGGTGCAAAGTATGCAGAAACCGACATCACCCTGGTGAGTGTTGTTATATGCAGAAGTATATTCAGACACCCACAAACTTGTACTACACATTCTATAAGTCTGTAGGGCACAATGATAGAGATTGTAGGGATTTTGACCTGGTGCATGAAATATCAAGAGACATATACAAGATCCAAGGCGAAGTACACCAAGAAGGAAACAATGCACAGTATAATTCTCCAGGAAGAGGAAGTTTCAATCCTCACGGTGGATACAGAGGAGGAGGAGGAGGAGGTATGGATTGAAGCCGAGGAAAAATAATCTATTACAACTGCATGCATCCAAGACATTTAGCGAGGGACTGCAAGAACCCTTGCATAACCTGCAGTTATTGCAATTCCTTCGAGCATGTCATCGAGGACTGCCCTTTGTTGCTAGCTAAGCTTCAGGAAAGAGGAGGACCTTAGAAAAACCCGCAAGTGAAACTGATATATGATGAACCTTGCAGAGTAGACCCTAGATTCGTTGTTATCACTCAAGGAGGCGCTGCTACATGAGAAGACAAAGCAGCCCAAGGAAAGACTACAAACGACCATGGAGTCAGGAAATCTACAGAGAATACCCCAATGTTCGATGCTAAGAAAGAAAGATAGATATTTGAGGAGGCAAGAAAAGAGTTTAAAGGAGATCAAGGGTCTTCGTCATAGAAACAACTAGAAATCAAACAATATGGCATGCCTCATGCATTTGATCAGTCTACGTCTCCAACAGAAGGAAAAGAGGTAAGCAAACTCATGGAATTTTTGTGCACTTGTGTTAAGTTGATTCAAGATAAAAGAGTTGTACAATAATTACAAGATTTAATCAAGCAATATGAGATAGGAAAGATAGACTCCTTACTGAATAGGTCGGTGCACCAAATTGGGAAAATGATAAGGACAAATAAAAAATTACACCCGAATGCTCAAATAGGAGAATATGATATAGACTATGTGGTCCTCGACTTAGGGTCAGAGGTCAATGCCATGAGGAAGAAAACCTGGGCACTGATGGGAAAAACGAAGTTGATCTATTCCCCTATCAGGCTTAGAATGGCTAATCAACAAGTTGTCAGCCCATTTGGATGATTGGATCATGTCCCTATGGACATTGATGGAGTTAGAATCTTTGCATATGTTGAAGTAATTGAAATTATTGATGCAACTTCCCTTATTCTTCATTATTAGGAATTGATTGGGCCTTCAAAAATTCTACTGTTGTTGATCTAAAGAAGATGCGTATGAAATTTGAAAGGGATGGCCTTAGGGTCATTGCACCTTTAGATCCATATGAGAGTCCTCGATACACAGAGCCTATTAGAGAAGAAGACCACACTTATGAACTGGAAAACATCTACAAACTAACAACTAGACAACATGATTATATCAATCCTACAACCGATGGGAATCTGAGCTGGCGAGGCGACAACACATGTTCATCAGACTCAGAAGAAGCGTTGGAGAACTGACAGAACTAGATGTATGAAGTCTCTACTAGAAGATGTGCTAGACTAATCAGAGAGGTTTGCTGGATTGACACAACAGTGAGTAACTTACCCACATTTGATGGGTTGAACCCTTTAGAAAACTTCTTATTAGAGTTTGAGACAAGTGTACCAACACAACAGAGGCTATTGGCAATGGATGAGGCCATGAAAGCCACACCAGCAAGATGGTGGGGGATGCAAAAGGGAAACATCACAGACTAGACACAATGTCAAACTTTGATGACAACACGGTTCTCAACACAAGTAGGAAGTTGTGAAGTGAGGTACACAGGTCGAATTTTCCCAAAGGACCATGTGCAAAGCTGTGAAGAGGCCTGGAGTGACACTCGAGAAAAATGGGTGCACAGATTCTTTAACACGATGGACACGATCCCTATCAATTGGTACCTTCAAGTAGAGCTACTCCTCGTCACTTCAGATTGGGAAGGTATGATCAGAATTTTTTAACCTCCTTTTTGTTTGAAAGTGAATTTCCTTCAATAGACCAAGAATTACATATTGTGAGATAGAAATTATTTAAGGAGGCATCTAGCCTCCCTTTGGAGCAAGAAGTGGATGAATGGACCGCACCATTCTAGAAATTGCAAGGATGTTACAACATTAATTCCGATGAAGATGATGATCTGAGGAAGGTAAAAATCACTGAGACAGAAGGCCATAGAAATGTGGAAGGACCAGGGGTTGAGATTCCATTCATAGGACAACCGATAAAAATAAATAAAGTCAATATTGGGACAGAGGAGACACCGAAGCTTGCCAATGTCAGAGATTATTGGGATGTTTCTACCATTGATAAGATTACAGAGTTATTGCATGAATATAAGGACTTGTTCCTGACCAAGTTCAATGATATGAAGGGAATCAAAGGGCCTATGGGTGAGATGAGAATACCTTTGAAACCAGATGTGAAGCCAGTCAAGCAAAGAACTTATAGACTGAACCCGAAATACAAGGAAAAAGTGAAGATCGAGCTTGACAGAATGTTGGAAGCAGGGATTATTGAACCTGTCGAAGATTCGGAGTGGATCAGCCCTATGGTGGTGCAAGACAAGAAGACATGAGAAATCAGGATATATGTGGACCTCAGAAAGTTGAATGATTCTTTCCTGCATGACCCTTTCCTTACACCATTCATAGACGAAGTGTTGGATAACATGGGAGGCCAGGAAGTATATTATTTTACAGACGACTTTTCGGGATACCATCAGATCCGCATTGCCAAGGAGGACCGTCATAAGACTACGTTTTCTAAAGAGTGGGAATCCTACTAATATACAGTAATGCCATTTGGATTTAAGAATGCCCCAACCATCTTTTCCAGGGTGGTGGTTGAAGCGTTCAAAGAATTTTTGCATAAATTTTTAGAAGCATACTTTGATGATTGGATTGTTTTTAGTTTATTGAAAAATCATATTGAATGTCTAAGGCTAATGTTGGAAAAATGCAGGTAGTGTCAAATTGCTTTGAATCTGAAGAAATGCATCTTATTCTCACCATTTGGAGTGCTATTAGGTCATATTGTATGCAAGCAGGGATTGCTGGTTGACCCATCTAAAATTGCAATTGTAGTTGATTTTCCACCTACTTCAGTCAAACAACTGCACACTGCACTGGGCCATACTGGATATTACAGAAAATTTATCAAAAGATATGCCAAAATTAAAACACCAATGGAGAAGATTTTGAAGAAGGACTTCCAATATGATTAGAGAGATGAATGTCAGCAGAGATTTGACACACTGAAACAAAAGATGGTTACAACGCCCATTTTGGTTTTTCCAGATTGGAGAAAAGAATTCCATGTGCATGTCGATGCATCGTATATTGCATTAGGAGTAGTATTGGCACAACCTAGAGAAGGGTACATTGATCATCCATTAGCATTTTCCAGCAGGAAGCTATCCACAACTGAAGTTAATTACACCACTACAGAGAGAGAGGGACTAGCCATGGTGTATGCATTGCAAAATGTTTTCCACTACTTGTTGGGAGGACACTTTAAAATGTTTATTGATCACTCCGCACTGAAGTACCTAGTCAACAAGCCAGTGTTGGGGGGAAAATTTGTAGATGGCTTCTGTTGTTTCAAGAATATGATTTTGAGATCATAGTTAAGCCAGGAAGAATGAACAAGGGCCCAGACCACTTATCAAGGTTGGAACATGGTGAAGAACCTACCAGTTTGGAGGATACATTACCAGATGCACAATAGCTCGCCACTAGAAATATTGATGACCACTTCATAGACATAGTCCAGTTCCTATCAACAGGAATGACTCCAAGTGAGTATACAATTCCTTAGAAGAAACAACTAGTGGTGTGTGCTGCAAACTTTTCACTTATAGATGGATAGCTGTACAAAATGGGACTGGTTGAAATGTTAAGGAGGTGTGTTATGGAGATAGAGTGACCACTGATCCTCACAGAAGCTCATGAAGGCATCGCAGGAGGACATTACGCAGGGAAATAAATTGCCTAGAAGGTTCTGCAAGCTGGACTTTGGTGGCCTACGTTACTCAGAGATGCTAAAGAGTATGCCAGAAAATTGGAAAACCATCCTGAAGAGATGAAATTCCATTAGCACCGCAGATGACCCTACAAGAATTTGAAAAGTGGGCCATTAACTTCGTGGGACTTATAAACCCACCAGGAAAGAACATAAGAGCAAAGTACATTATTACTGCAATAGAATACTTAACCTGATGGGTCGAAGCCAGAGCAGTCAAGGACTATAGTGAAACTACAACTGTGCATTTTATATTTGATGACATAATAACCAGGTTTTGATGCCCTAAGATCCTTATGAGTGATCAAGGCACACACTTCATCAATAAGAAAGTTGAAGCCCTGACTGAAGAATTTGCAGTCCACCATCAGAAGAGTACACCTTACCATCCACAAACAAACAGAACAGTTGAAGCATTCAACAAGATCTTGGAGATAGAATTGATAAAGATTTGCAGTGTGAACATGGATGACTAGGATTTGAGAGTACCAGTAGTACTCTAGGCTTATAGAACCACTTGCAAGAAATTAATAATGCAGACCCCCTTCAAGTTGGTTTATGGTCTTGAAGTTGTTGTCCCAATGGAATACTTAGTTCCAAGCCTAAGAATTGCTTCATTTACAGACATGGATGATACTGACGCTGTTCGTGAGAGGCTTGAATAGTTGGTTAAACTGGAAGAAGAAATATTCATTACAGGATTCCATCAGAAAATTCAGAAGGAACGAGAAAAGGCCTATCATGACAGACACATCAAGAAGAAGACATTCAAGCAAGGTGATTTAGTACTGGTGTATGACAGTAATTTTATCAAACATCCTGGGAAGTTTAGAACGCATTGGCTTGGACCATATGAGATTGCCTATGTTACAAAAGGAGGAGTTGCGCAGCTAAAGACATTAAAGGGAGACTGGAAGGAAGGATTGGTGAATGGGAGTTGACTGCAGTTGTACTATGATAACTAGCTACCTTGCATCTCTTAGTAAAAGCATGAGGAAAAGGGTCCAGGTACTAGGTGTAGTTGAAACTGGGTACCAAACACAGAAAAAATAGTTTGCACAAGGATGGAAAGGAGGCATAAAGAAGAAAGAAAGGGATGCACTACACAGTCCAAAGTCAAAGTAAAACAAGAGGATCAGATCTGAAGTGCCTCGAGACAAGTCATAGGTGAGTTTTGGGGGCATTTTGTCCCTTGGTTATGGAAGGAAGTGAAGAAGAAGGAAGGAAAGGTAAAAAGCGAGCTTTGCGGGAGACACAGTAACTGTCACTGAGTCGAAGTGAGAAAAAGAGAAAGAAAGATGGAGCAAAGTGCGGAAAAGCAAGTCGTTGGATGAGGAGATCAGGGATGATAGATTAGAAAGGAAGAAGGATCGTGCACAACTCAACAAGCAAAGAAATCCATCATTGGATGCTTTGGAGCACCTCACGATGAAGAAGGAAAGATAGGCTGGCAAAGCCCGGAAAAAGTGGGTCAAGTTGACCTAGGGTTTTAGACACCTAGGGTTTTGGTATCTAGGGTTTAGACACCTAGGTTTTGACCTAAGGCTGTCGATGAGGGATTGTAATGTATAAAATAAAGGTCAAGAGGACTTGGGTCAGGTTGGTCATTGAGTATTGGTATGATATTGTTGTTATATCTCTGTTGTGGAGGGAGAGGATTGTATTGTGAGATCTTCAGCTGTGTGCAAAGGTCAAGTCCTACAGCTGGGTGCACAGGAAGGGGAGAGAAAGAGAGAGAAGAAAGAAGATATGCTAGCTGAGAGCCCAGATAAGAACTGTATTCTTTACCTTAATAAATCATAAGCACAATTCTGTGGATGTAGCCCTAGAGAGAGGGTGAACCACGTGTATTTTTTGTCGTATGTGTGATTGATGTCTGGATCTATGTCATTGTTATATTATGATTTACAGTCTTATGTTAGATCAGATCTATAGTTGAGCAGGATAGACCTAGCTGATAAGTGATATATGAATGTTGTATTTTTGTTGTGATAGATCCACTTGATATTCCCCTAGTTGTAGACATTCCTATCCTGCAACCCCCCTCTTAGCTGCTTCGGGTGAGACTGCATCTGCTTCACAGGTGCCGCCGAAAGGGCCAGTAGCTAGGGCTTATTGGTGTGCTCTTGGAGTGAACCTCAGGTCTGCCCCTGTCCCAACATCATGCTCCCTCTCTCTCCAATGAACATACATCCTGAAAAATGACAAATTTATGGAGAGTTAACTCTTGTTTTTTTTAATTTTTCCACTCATTTGAGGGTGTATGTAGGCTGTATTGGCGACAGTCGTGTGTGTATGCGGGAAAATTATCTTCTACCTGCATGCACATGCGGGTTGTGCTTGGACAACCCGTGTACATGCAGGGCTGACCTCTATAAGGGTCTGCGCCCCCCCCAAAAAACAAAAATAAATGCTAAAAAGAAATAATTAAATGTAGGATGGGCTAGTTTGTACTTACTTGGTCCAAGTGGAAGTTCGTTTCGTCCACCGAATCTCTCGGAATGAACTCTTTTGGAAAAGGGGATTTTTTTTTTACTTTTGGTCAATTCTCAATTTACAATGGTGATAATGAGCTGTCATCATTCTATTTATAGAATTTTTGGCCCATTTTTGTCATTTTTTGGACCCTTTTGTCATTTTTTCTATCTTGAAAATCATTTACTATGGTTCTTGAGTTTCTTGGGGGATGTTACGATAAGTGTTACTTTGGGTATTTGGGGAAATGTTTTTGAGAGTTGGGACATTTTTACAGGTCTTTTGGTAAAAAAAAAAAAATTTCAACTTTGTGCATGTAAGATAGGATTCCACCTCCACTTGTTGCACCTTGTTGTCTTTTTCTCTTTGCCATAGGATCGATCCCATCGAGTTGTGACCCAGAACCCTCACTCCTTCTTTATAAGTGTTGTAATTTAGTGGTATATCATACCTTCACATGGATGCCCTAGGTAGATCCTGGTTTCATTTTGGTGTCCATGCCATCGTTAATGATTATAGGCTCCAGAGTCCTTTTTAGTTGTTCCTGATTACGATTTTGAGCCTCATTTGCATGATTCATTATCACTTTTGACATCACCCTCAGGACTCCCAAAAACATTGGGTCTTCTTTTAAGCCCTTTTCAGACCCTCTAAACATGAAAAGATTGTTGAGCGATCTTGTTTCCCTTCACACTCGCCAAACTAAAATTCAAAGGCACGTCTATCAGGTGGTAGTTTACCCCTTTTTCGGTCCAGATGGTCAAATGTACAAACAAAGGTATAGTCTAGGAACCTCAGTTCTCTAGAAGAGTATTATTAGGTATATATTTAACCCTTTTTCAGGCCCGAGGGACTAAATTTATGAAAAAGGAACCGCCACGGAGTCCATAGTTAAGCTCTTTTCAGACTCCCTAAAATTGAAAATATGGTTGAGTGACCTTGTTTCTTCACACTCGTTAAATTGGTCCAACAGAACATCCCTTATGGAGTCCATAGTTAGGCTCTTTTCAGAGTCCTTAAATATGAAAAGATTTCTGAGTGATCTTGTCTATATCAAACTCGTTAAAATGATTTTGAATAGACTTTTGTTCGGTGCTACTTTATCCCCTTTTCAAGCCAAATAGACTACCTTCAAAAAAGGTACCCCAATGGAGTCTCCTTTTATGCTTTTTCAGACTCTCTAAAAATGAAAAACAATCGAGCTTACCTTCTCTGGGCACATTAAAATTACATCGAAGGACATTATCATTGTGTCTTATTAATCACATTTGCATTCCTGCGTCTTTGGCCTAATGCCAGCTCCATGTTGCTCTCAACTGAACCATCTGAAGCATGCCTTATACACAAGCCTTGTAGCACTTTGCCTCTGCGTCTTGACACCTTGACCCATGGAGGATTTTTCCCCAGTGTCCTTTTCCACATTATGTACCATTGGTCCGAGCATCAGTGTGTTCCTAGCGCTTGGAACTAGTATGTCTGCGACACTCGATCCTCCTTTGTAATGTATCATTCTTTTATTCTTTTTCAAGCTTCCCAAAATTATTGAAAAAGACAAAAAAATTAAATATACCCCAAAAAGAGGAAGGGAAAAGTATTTTATTTTTTGTTAATAGCACAATGAGTCTCCCTTGGACAACGCACATCCTTTCATTTGTTTGTCAAGCTATAGGATTCAATATGACCTTAGGAAGTTGTTCTTGCTACATAGAGTTGTGTCCTCCTCCGTTTGGTTATCCTTCCAAACATGTGGAGAGTTCATGTTGCCTCCTGCATCATGAACTTATGTCAATGCCATGCTTCCCGAGTCTCATATTTTGTCGTGCTTTCATCCAAGGGATTTTTTACTAAACTTGAGTTGGCCCTTTTGGAGTTTGTCTCTTGTTCTCATGCCCAAAATTCCTGAAACAACCAATCAAGTCCTTGCTTAAAATCAATGAAGTTCTTTGCCTGATCACCAAGATCCTCTTGTCTGTTCCCAACGAGCCATCGAAGATCTCTGGGTAGTGAATTTGTACACTGATATTACACTCCTACCCGAGTTTTGAATATTTTTAAGTTGTTTCTCGAGCTCCGAAGACCTCATCTCCAACCATTGGGCATCATTGGCTTCTTGAATATGGATACTATACATGTATATATTTTGATTTTGAGATGTATATCTGTTGTGTACTGCTCACAGCTACACTTTATATAGTTATATGACATGGATTTGAAGTGTATTTGATTGGCAGCCATGATTTTATTTCATCTCGAGCATGGGTATGTCCACCTCGGTGAGAAAAATTGTTATTTTGCAGATGGCACCTCTTGAACTATGGTCCCTGGGCTCACTCGCTCTGTACATTGGTGAATATTTGTAATGTATTTTAGCTATCAGATGCTCTTCTGACCTCACACATTAGGGGGCATCTTTTATAACCCTAAACTTCACCAAACATGCATACCTGGCATCATGCCATCTTACTTGCTATCTTTGCCAAGCCATCATTGAAAATCTCTTCTAAAAAAAATTATTTTGAAGGTGTACGCACCCTACACCACTACTGCCCACATAAACACGCTTGTTGCACCATTATAGCCTGCGTACACAAACAAAAAATCACAAAAAATGAAAATTGAAAATGGATACGGGTTTTTGGGCTGTTACTTAACCGTTTGATCACCCATAGCCAATCAACCCAACCGTTACTATCTCTTTTGGCCTATAAAAGAAGGTGTTGGTGCCCCATTCCAAGAGGAAGCATGAGAGCATAGAAACTCTGCCCATTTCAATATTCCCCCATTGCCCCAATATTTTGCAACCACATTGTGAGTTTGAGCCAGAATTCCTTCTTCCTCCTTTGCAAATACTTTCCATTTCCCTAGAGAGAACTGAAGAGGAGAAGAACACATGGAAGAAGTTGGTGCATGGTGAATAGGATCCCAGGACCAAATTCGAGGAGCAGTTTCGGTCTCATGTTGTAAACAATTTTTTGTGAGATTAATATAAAGAAGTACTTTTTCCATCCTGCCAAATGACATCTTAAATCTTTATGATTTTTTTACATTTCTTGGTTATGATGTCTAACCCACTAATCCATACATATAATTCATACTTGGAGTTTCTTGTTTGTCATTTGGTGAATGAAGGTCGTCCTTGGGAGGAGACTTGCAGTCAGGAAACAACCGAGCACAAAGGGATAGACACCGAACACGGAGTTTAAGGTATGCCTACCAGATCCCTATACTTTGTATTTTATGTATGATTGTGGGATAACATTGGGATAGTTGATAAAAAATAGGAGACTTTAGATGGTTAGATCTGCCTACATTTTAGAACCCTGGTGTAGTCCTTAAAGGGGTTTTCCCATTATATCAATCCTCCAAGTTCTCCTCATCTAGACCCTTGCATGAATCCCAAGATCACAAATTTGATATATTTGTCTGTCTTTCCTTCACCTTGGAATGACCTCATTTTATAGGCTTGGGAGGCTCAACCACAATGAGTATATTTAAGGATTAGTTGAGGACATGACTCCTTTAGGTTAGGATATAATCCTAGGATAGTGTCATATGATATCATTCTATCCAAACCAACCTCATCTCCAAGAGCTGGCATTCAGAAAGAGGCGAGATTCTCCAAATTTTCCTCTAACTAGAATCAACGCTCTCCTATAGTTAGAGATGTTAAAATAATGTAACTGCAAAGTGTATTCTTATTATTATTTGATATATTATTCATTGGATCAATCCCCATTGTGGATTGATCATGTCGACTATTGTATAAGGACTAAATCCCCTTTTGTGGATGGGTCATAATATAATTGTAAAAGGCAAAAGAAGAAGTCAGACCCAGAATATATAAAGAGGCCCTGGAATACAATAAAGGTGGTTATAACCACCCAGTTTGAGAAGTCATCCCTACCAGTGAAGAGACACTTCACCCGTTCTAGATTTGTATAAATAAGGAGGCTAGCGCCTCACTTAGATACACACCTCACTTGCTCATTGAGAGACAAGTTTCATAACTACAATTGAAGAAGAAGGAGAGAGTGGCACATCTTTTGGGAGAGGATCTTATGCATTAGTTTAAGTTATCTCTTGGCATTGTATTGGCTATCTATAATAAGGAAGTTTTGTTGGGTTTTCTTCCCTGAGAGGGTTTCCTAGGATAATTGTTGTGTCTCTTGTGATTGTGTATTTCTCAGTGATCTTGTGTTATGCTATTGTTATCTAATGAAACGAAAAGAACTATAATAATGGATTAAACATTAACATGGTATCAGAGCCAAGCTGAAGAGAGCATCTTTCACAAGAGTGAAAAACGTCACTGTTGTCGTACATGCAAATTAGGGCTTTTTAATGGTGAAGTTTTTCAGCCCTAAAACCACCTAGAAAAGTGCGTCATCCCCCAAGGATTACTTTGGCACTCTCAATGCACCTTTTTAGTGGTTGGATCTCTCAGAAAGTGAAACCCTAGTTTCACAAAGTACCAGAAAACCAGTGTACTAGAAGTACCAGAGTACCAGAGGTACCAGAAAACTAGAAGCCCCAGTCCAGAAATCCGCAGATCAAGTTTGGAGGAGAAAAAATTGGATTTTCTCATATCCAAACACACTAGGCTACTCACCTCATCCAATTGCATGTCCTGGTAAGTTCAGATTTTGATTTTGAGCACTTTCAATTTTCAGTCATTTTCCTAGCTCCAAGTAAAAGATGTCTGCAAGCACTAAGCTTGTTGACAAGTTGGAAGGTGTGGAAATCTTTTGTGCATGGAAGTATAGGATTGGACTCATTCTTGAAGAGAATGACCTAGCAAAATTTGTCAAAGGATAAATTTTGGAACCCGACGATGTTGTAGAAAAAGCCAAACATCAAAAGGACACAATCAGGGAAAAAATAATCATTGTAGATTCAATCAAAGACCACCTGATTCCTTATGTGTCATCTAAGAAGACTCTGAAAGAAATTTTTGATGCGTTGACTAGATTGCATGAAGGAAAGAACATAAACCGAAAGATGAATCTAAGAACTCAACTGAAGAATACAAGGGCGCAGAAAGGAGAAACAATTCAGGAATATTTCTCCAGTATCTTAGAATTCAAAGAATAGTTAGAAGCAATTGGATATACCATAGACGGATACGAACTCATAATGATGACCCTAAATGGTCTCACAAGACCTTGGGATGCATTCATGCAAACGATATGTGTCAGAATGAAGAAACTAAATTTTGATAGTCTATGGGAAGAATGCATCCAAGAAGAAACAAGAGTAGCTAACCGTGAAGCGCTACTAGAAAGAGATGATGATCAAGCCCTATATACTCACACCAAAAGAGGAAGGAAGAAACCATACTTCCAAAAGGAGACTCATAAAGAGCCTCAACCGCCAAACAAATTCAATAATAAAGAATCTCATCCAAGGAGATTTCAGAAGAAAGGACAGCGAAGGGAAAGATATTACTCATCTGTATAATTCTATCATTGTGAAAATATGGGACACATTGAAAAATTCTATCCAGCCAAATGAGAAGAATACAAGATAAAACATAAGAGGCACCATGCCCATGTAGTCTAAGATGAAGAGCCACCCGCAAAGATGATAAGAGAGTAGATCAAAGACCATGTCTTAATCTCGGCCCTCTCATGATCTGTAACACCTGGAGAGGACACTTGGCTCATTGATAGTGGTGCATCCAAGCACATGATGGGACAAAGAAACATTCTCTCTTGTATCTTAGAAAATAAGTTTTCTCATAAAGTGACACTTGGAGATGATTACCAATATCCCATCAAGGGAGTGGGAGAATAAAACCACAAATTGAATTCAGGGAATTCACTAAAAATGAAGGACATACTATATGTAATAGGTTTGACAAAGAACCTACTCTCCATTTCATATTTAGAAAAGAAAGGCTTCAGAGTTTCCTTTATAGATGGAGAAGTTATTATGTGGGCTAAAGGAGAAACCTTAAATGAAGTAATCATCATTGGAAGTGAAGAAAATGGCTTGTATAGACTAAAGGGTCACTCCGAGGCTGCCATGACCCACGCCATTGAAAACTCATGTGAACTTTTGCATAGAATATTATCTCACATCAACTACAAGGTGCTACCATACATATGCAAAGAGGTCATAGGTTTACCATAACTCAAGGGTGACCATGAAGGTGTATGCAATGGATGTGCACAAGGGAAGAACATCAAGAACCCTTTTCTGAAGAAAGACAACAAATAAGGAGTCCTAGAGCTCATTCATTCAGATGTATGTGGTCCAATGCCATCATCCTCCATTAGTGGGTATGTATATTATGTATCATTTATTGATGATTATTCTCGTAAGACCTGGATATATTTTTTGAAATCTAAAGATGAAGTGTTCAACAAGTTCAAGGAATTCAAAGCCTTGATAGAGAACCTTTCTGAAAGAAAGATTAAGATACTCAGGTCAGATAATGGAGGAGAATATACCTCAAAAGAGTTTGTGAACTTCTACAAATATGTTGGGATGAAGAGGGAACTCACTACTCCCTATAATCCCTAACAAAACAGTGTAGTTGAATGAAAGAACAGAATGATAATGGAAGCTGTGAAGACTATGATCCATGATCAAGATCTTCCTATGTGCTTATGGGCAGAAGAAACAATGGCAGCTGTATATGTGAAGAACTGATTATCCCATAGTGCACTTGGGCTCAAGACCCTGGAAGAGATGTTCACTTGAAATAAGCCATAGGTAAGCCATCTCAAAATATTTGGCTACCTAGTATTTATTCATACACTGAAAGAGAAGAGAAACAAGTTGGAACCTTCAGGAAAGAAGGGATTTTTTTGGGGATACTGTGAGGTATCCAAGGCCTTCAAAATCTATATACCAAGTCATCATCGCATTGAGATCAGTAGGGATGTGACCTTTGATGAAGATGCAATGCTTAAGAAATCTAGAAGATGCCAACTTGAAGAAGTATATGAAGAGGAACCCATAATCCCCAATACTGCAATGAGGGAGGTTCCTAGAGCCGCAAAACTAGTCAAGGAAGTCGTAACTTCCCCTGATGAGGAAATTCTAGAAGACCATGATATATCAGACATTCAAGAACCTCCTCAGATGATGATCCTCCATAAAAGGAAGCCATCTTGGGGTAGAGAGCTTATTCAATATGGAGAGAGGTACGGTGTTCCCAAAGGAACCACAAGACATGTGAAAAGACCAAAGCCATTCTCCATTTATACGGCTTTGATGTGTGACCTCCTAGAGAAGGAGCCTACTTGCTTTGAAGAAGCCATTCAGATGAAAGAATGGGCAGATTCCATGACAGAGGAATACCAATCCATAATAAAGAATGATGTATGGGAAATAATTCACAGACCGAAGAGTAAAGACGTGGTATCCTCCAAATGGCTCTTCAAGATAAAACATGCTTTTGATGGAAGTATCGATAAATATAAAGAAATATTTGTAGCTCATGGATTTTCTAAAAAGTAAGGCATTGACTATGAAGAGACATTCTCTCCTGTAGCCAGATACACTTCGATCAGAACCATCATAGCTGTTGCAGCTAAGATGAAGTGGAAGCTTCACCAGATGGACGTAAAGACAACTTTCCTAAATGGATTCATCGAAGAGGAAGTGTATATAGAGAAACCTCAAGGATTTGAAGTTGAAGACAAGAAGTCTCATGTCTGCAGATTGAAGAAATCCTTATACAGATTGAAGCAAGATCCTAGAGCTTGGTATGGTCGGATAGACAGATTTCTGTCGAGCTTGGGCTTTACCAAGAGTAAAGCAAATTCTAACCTCTACTTGAAGGTCATGAACGATGAGCCAGTAATATTACTGCTATATGTGGATGACTTATTCTTAACCGGAGAAGAAAATCTCATCACTGAATGTAAGAAGAGGCTTGCCTCAGAATTTGAAATGAAATACCTTGGCCTTATGCGTTATTTCTTAGGTCTTGAGGTATGGCAGAGTCCAGAGAGGATCTTCCTTAACCAAGGGAATTATGCAGTCGAAATCCTGAAGAGATTCAACATGTTGGAATGCAAATCCATGAATACACCCATGGAAGAAAAGTTGAAGCTGTTGGTCGACACTTCATCATAATTGATTGATGCCACACTGTACAGACAAATTATTGGATCATTGATGTACCTGACAAACACCCGACCATAAATTTGTTTTTTTGTGAACACCTTGAGTTAGTTTTTAGTAGAACCCAGACATGTTCACCTAGTGGCTACAAAACATGTGATGAGGTACCTTAAGGGTACAATAGATTGTGGTCTCAACTATTATGGATATCATGATTTCACATTGAGTGGATATACTGATGCAAATTGGGCAGGAAGTGTTTCTGAAAGAAAAATCACTTCAGGATGTTGTTTCAGTTTGGGATCGGACATGATCTCATGGAAGAGTAGGAAGCAATCCAACATTGCTCTCAACACAATGGAAGAAGAATACATTGATGCATGTTTTGCTAGCTGCGAAGCTATATGGCTTCGAAAGTTGTTGACCGGTCTATTTGACCTAGAGATGGAAGCAACCACGATCCTATGTGACAATCAGATCTGCATAAAGATAACAAAGAATCTTGTATTCCACGATAGGTTGAAGCACATAGAGATCTGATATCATTACATCCATGACATGGTGCAGAGAGGAGCCTTAAAGCTCCAATACATTATCATAGATGAGCAAGTTGTTGATGTGTTGACCAAGCCTCTAGCTCGTGTAAAGTTTGAGAACTTTTGAGATAAGCTTGGTATAGTCCGAAAGGACATTCCTCGTAAGGGGGAGTAGTTGTTGTGATGAGACATCTCTTGCTTCCAAACTCATTTATGTGACGTAAAGCAAGATGATGTGATGAGACTAGAACTATGATTTCGACTTGACAACTGTGACATAAATCCAGTCTAGTATCCTGCTTCCAGCTTAATTGTTGTGACGTAAAGCAAGACGAGTATCTTGCTTTCAGCCTTATGGTTGTGACGTAAAGAAAGATGATGTGATGAGACTAGTACTGTTATTCCGGCTTAACAACTGTGACGTAAAGCCAGTCTAGTATCTTGCTTCCAACCCGGTGGTTGTGACATAAAGCAAGACGATGTGATGAGACTAGTACTGTGCTTTCGGCTTGACAGTTGTGACGTAAAGCCAATCTAGTATATTTCTTTCAGCTTAAGTGTTGTGACATAAAGAAAGACGTTGAGATGAGATTAGTACTATGCTTCCATCTTGAGAAGCTGTGACATAAATCCAGTCTAGTATCTTACTTCCAACTTAAGTGCTATGACATAAAGCAAGATGTTGAGATGAGACTAGTACTGTGCTTCCAACTTGACAAGCTATGACATAAAGCCAGTCTAGTATCTTGCTTCCAGATTGATTGTTGTGACATAAAGAAAGATGAGTATTGAGCTTCCAGCTTGACAACTATGATGTAAAGCCAATCCTATATTATGATGAGCCAGTCTTGTGCTATGATGATGATGATGATGTATCAGTTTTATACTAATACATATTGATGCAGATGACAATTGCATTCCTTTGAGAATGAGGATGTTGTCCATGAAGAAAAATTTCGATGATTTATAGATACACCAGTCACTGTTCCAAGATGATATTGATGATGCTGTTGTATCACCCACTTGATGTTGTTGATGATGTTGTCCTCTCTCTCTCTCGCATGATGCTATTGAAGAATACCCTTCTTGTTAAGGGGGAGTGTTAAAATAATGTAACTACAAAGTGTATTCTTATTATTATTTGATATATTATTCATTGGATCAATCCCCATTGTGGATTGATCATGTCGGCTATTGTATAAGGACCAAATCCTCTTTTGTGGATTGGTCATAATGTAATTGTAAAAGGCAAAAGAAGAAGTTGGCCCCAGAATATATTAAGAGGCCTAGAAATATAATAAAGGTGGTTATAACCACCAAGTTTGAGAAGTCGGCCCTACCAGTGAAGAGACACTTCACATGTTTCAGACTTGTATAAATAAGGAGGCTAGCGCCTCACTTAGATACAGACCTCACTTTCTCATTGAGAGACAAGTTTTGAAACTGCAGTTGAAGAAGAAGGAGAGAGAGTGGTGCATCTTTTGGGAGAGGATCTTCTGCATTAGTTTACGTTATCTCTTGGCATTGTATTGGCCATCTATAATAAGGAAGTTTTGCTGGGTTTTCTTCCCCTAGAGGGTTTCCCAGGATAAATGTTGTGTCTCTTGTGATTGTGTGTTTCTCAATGATCTTGTGTTATGCTATTGTTATCTAATGAAATGCAAAGAACTATAATAATGGCTTAAACATTAACAAGAGATAGAGCATTGATAGTAGATAATTTCTCCCTAAATAAGGTAAGGGGGGCATTGATGTATGGGGTAGCACTCCCCCAACATGGATAGGGGGGCGCTACCCTTCAAAAATGCCCAAAAAATGGTCGATTTTTCAAGTAAAAAGTGTGTTTTTAACCTTGAAATGATGGGTCTATTCCTCCAATATGACTTAGGGATGATGGAAAATGTTGTTTGATGGTTTCAAGGGGTTAAAACGCATATAACACATAGAAAATTGCATGCGACACTTAGTAAGGTGCATATTGCACTTAATGACACTTGTGACACTTACCAAGGTGCATACGACACTTGCGACACTTAGGGTGAGATTCTTAAATGTGGAATTTTGATGTGTAATAGATTTCCCCCTAAAGTGTGAGGTCAAAAGAGAAACTGATGGTTGAAACACTTTACAATTCTTCAATGCAAGGGTGTGGAGTTGGAGAACCTGACAGAAGCTGCAAACAATCATCAAACAATATTAATATATGTTCCATTTTTGAGGCAGACATACCTATTCTCGGAATACGAGATGACTGAAAGTACAATCGTCAACCAATGCACTGCGGATCCATGAAAAATATTGAATAAGGATATGGCCACCAGAGATACAATGTGGATCCATACCTCCATGACATGAAATGATTGTAGCCATGAAAAATACACAATGGAGCTATGAGATGATAAAACATAGCCACAGACCAATACAATGTGGATATATGTGACAATATATATATATATATATATATATATATATATATATATATATATATATATATATATATATCAACATGCTCAAATGAACTCCTTCACATCCTGGGAAAAGAAAATAACAAAGTGAACGCTCAACCCAGGGTTTTCTTCCCAATCCCGATGTGGTATGAATCTAGCCATGTGAATAGATGTTTTGATGTCGAACATGGTAGAAACCACTTGATTACTGATCATTGAGGTTAACATTAACAAGTGCGAGGGAAATCACCAATGATGTCAATGACTCCCAAGGTACCCTAGTACATTCTAGCGAATGTGAATAAATGAGTTGAGGTTGAACATTCATGGAATCATCCGATCAGAGGTCAATGATGTAAACCTATTTTCGGAAGCGAGGAGGCCTGCCATTGAGGCATGTAGGTCCCAAGGTACTAACTGGTTTCTAATTCTAATTCCTAGATGATGTGTTGAAGTCAACAGGAAAATACTCATTGAAGGAGGGCCTTGATGTATCCCCCGTCATTGACATAAAATTGACACAGGAAAGTGATGTAAGATGGTGAATCAAATGAATATGGACTCACACAGGAAACAAAAAATGGAAATATTGTAGATGGATGGTTTGAAGTGAAACTTCCCTTGAACACGATGAGGCACAACAAATGACTTGGAAACATTGACTCAATGAGTACCAAGAATGTAATGTGACGATAATAAGATCACTCTTCGACTAGATGAAAAAGTATGGTGACAAATGGAATTGGTATGACACAGAGACAAGTAGATTACCCAACTATAAGATGAGACAAAAACATGTGCCATGCTCAAGGGAGATTCCATAAAGGATTCCCCAAAACTTGACCCACTTCCTTCAATTTGTACCCCACCCATATAGATGAGTACCTCTTTTTCATTTAAAGAGCTCAAGGAGGCTAACACATGCTCAATATAACTCACCTTCGGTAAGTTCCTCTTCCTTTATTTAACGATCTGGAAGAAGTAAGGGTTTTTTTCCCATATGGGTCCTTAAATGTTTAGTTTAGCAAGTCAAGAGAAGGAAAACTCAGTGATTTTTCATGTTTAGAGAGTCTAAAAAGAACTTAAATGCGACTCCATGGATGACTTTTTCATAAATTTATTCTCCCAAGCCTAAAAAAAGTGTAAGACAATACGTGGAAGAAATCTTCTAATCATGCTTGATTAGAGTGTTACTTTTTCATAATTAGTCTCAGGAGGCCAAAAAAGAGATAAACTATCACTCGAAAGACACCCTTTCAAACCTTTTAATGAGTGTGAAAGGAAGCAAGATCACTCGACAATATTGTCATGTTTAAAGAGTCCAGAAAGAACTTAAAGGAAACTCTAGGGGTTTCCTTTTTCATATAACCTTTACAAGTCTGAAAAAGTGATAAAAATATACTTGGTCATATTCTCATGTACTCACAAGTTACGAGCATGAGAAAGAACAAATACTAAACTCAGAATTGGTTTCATTTTCACACAAGCTTGAAACAAAATTAAACTATGCTTGTAATTTCCCAACGTAATTTCCAAAGGTTTTGAGGGATACCCATGGATGGTTGGTACTCTGCCCCCAGCTTGAAATTCTAGCGGCTTAAATCTAGAATGATAATAAAAGGCTAGAGACATGTCTCCCCAAGCTTTGTTTCATTCGTCGACACTTATATTGTCACCAAGTTTTGTACCATATGGAGGAAAAATGGTCAACTAACAAAGGAGGATGAAAGGAAGGTTCAAATACGAGACCCAATGAAAGACTCAACTCGACTCGACATCTACGAGATATAGCTAAATACTCGACTTGATATCTACGAGATCTAGTGAAAATACTCGATGTGATAGGAGAGGTGACATTTTCATTTTTTAACGAGATTGACACATGAAAATAACTATGCTCATAGCTTCTATTTTATTTTTTAACAAGCTTGCCACAAAGAAGAAAAACTATGCTCAAGACCTATGTTTAATTTTTTAACGAGCTTGCCACAGAGAATAAAAAATATTCTCAAAACCTCTCCTTTATCATGGATTCCAAGAGGAAAATTCTTTGGAAGGAATACATGTCAAGGGACAAACACCAGCCATGTCTTCCATTAGGTCTTCGTTAGATGGAATAAAAATAGTCCAGAAGGAATACATGTCGATGACCTTGATAAGGGTAGGGAGATATGGATCTAATAGCCCTATTGAAGAGATGACCATGTCAACTACCAGATCTAAGTCAGGATAAGGTAGAGATTCCCTCTGGTGTGGGTTTGAACGCATGAGGCAGGTCGTTACATAATTGACCTGTGGCAGGGCAGACATCGTTGGCATGTATGGACCATTCAGGGAAGGCAGATGGTTGACTATCAGATGAGGTTCAATGAATGAAAGTTGGTTGATTGTTACTATGTTTCCATTGTGAGGGAAGCATATCACTCGAAAGAGAGTGGACAGAAAAAATCTCAGAACGTAGAGATAGTCTCACCCGAGGAGCAGGTTAAAGTCCAAGGGGTCGTGAACTACCATTACATGGACGTAGACCATTTTTCCTCCCAAAGTAACCAGAAAATGAGGAAGGATCCCTAAAGGTTGACTAAATATTGTGTCAAAGGTCAACATATTTTGAGTCACGACACAAGATGTGGGGAGCCAAAATCTTTCCAAGCATTCGCGGATAATATGCTAACAAAGCACCTTCATCTATTATAATATTAGGAATATTCCAGTCACAAACCTGTACATTGATTTGGAAAGGCACATAAGAAGGAAAACAAGGTTCTATCAAATGATTTCAATTAATAGAAATCATTTGATTGCTTGAAGGGGGTTCCATTGGGATGATTAGAGTGCCCCCTTGTCTGGGTGAATCAATATTAACGAGGTAGACCTGAGCGACATCCTCACATTTTGAATGAGGAGTAGGATCAACTGAGGACAGAACCAGATCAACCACCTTGGTTGTACTCTTCAAGGGAGGAGTGGGATCGATCAATGACAGAACTAGATCAACCACTTTGACACTCTTTAGATGAAGAGTGGGGCCAATTGATGACGGAATTGGATCAAATACTTGGGTTAGTGGTTCAACCGAGGATGAAACCAAATTGACCACCTGATCAGCTAGACTGATCGGGGATGGAACCATATTTACCATTCCATTAAGTAATGATGGTTTGGGAGATATCTTATGATAACGAGTTGGAAGTTGAATCTTTTCCAAAAGATAAGAAGCCTCGTCCATACAAGGGAAAATGTTAGAGTAATGATCACCTTCACATAACATACAAGAAATTTGACAGTTCTTTTCTTCTTACCAAGCTTAACATCACTATTTGATGGGGTGTCACTAGCATGTTCAACAAGGGATGATGACATAGAATACCACATTTCTAAGACCTTGGGGAGACCAGGGAAATCCCTTAGAAAGTGGTCACCCTTACAAAGCCTGCAAGGGAATTTGGGTTTAGGATTCTTCATTTTAGACTTGTCGACTTTATCAACACTCTAAGTACAATTAATAGTAGTTGGTTTCTCAGATCCAACATGAGATGATGCAGTTGGAGGCTTGGTATCTTTTTTATTCTTCTTCTTCGTTCCCTTCCATTTTTTTTTCTTCTTATCAACCTGGCTACTTGCTTTAGATATTTCACTAGGCGAAGAAGTAGAAAGGGAAGGAGACCTGACGTGTGAAGAAGGTGAAAGGTTGACATGAGGTTGATTTTTGGGTGGTGTTATTACATCCAAAGAATTAGGTGCATTCAAAGCATTGTGAAAAGTCAAGATCACTAGAGTGGGGAACAACCAAACCAATAACTCGATGGTGAGTCCTGGAAGACTCAGTGTGGAAATGCATGGAGGACCAATGTTTCCAAAAGAAGGAAAGGCGAAAGTTTCCTTGGGAAAGGGGGTTCTTTCATTGGTACTCCCAGGAAGTCAAGATCACTAGAGTGGGGAACAACCAAACCAATAACTCGATGGTGAGTCCTGGAAGACTCAGTGTGGAAATGCATGGAGGACCAATGTTTCCAAAAGAAGGAAAGGCGAAAGGTTCCTTGGGAAAGGGGGTTCTTTCATTGGTACTCCCAGGAATTAACACCATTGACACTGACTCGACCCAAGGTCCACTAAGGAAAACAAATAGTACATGCTACAAATCTAAGAATCAAACAATCAAACAAACCTTCCCACAATGAAACCACTAGTTGGTGATGAGATCCAACATCGTGAGATCAATATAAGAAGGGGATGGGATAGAGCGGGTGGATTACTTATGTTGGTAACCTTCTTAATGGACTTATGCCTTGGTTCAAGTTCCCACATAGTCTTACACATGGGTGTACCCTCTAAGGAGCTTGAGTGAGCTTGACCAACATCTAACCCAGGTTCGACAAAGACTCCCCTTCACCATCACCTTGTGTATCAACCCTACATATATAGGCCACTAAGGTTACCAACTTGCATTTAGCCTCTGGGTGAGTACAATCAACATTCAAGAAGGAATGTATGGGAAGGATAACAAGTCCAAAATTATTTTCAAGAGAACTAAAGACAAGTGGACCAGAATACTATTGAGAACCCCGAATGGATTTGTGATTCATGAGACTCCGAGACAAAATGAAACCAATTTTTTCTCATAAAGAACCCCCAATATATGATCTTTCCACTACATGGTTTAAGCTTCAGAGGGTAAATATCCATTGCTCTCCCACATATGAACTTGTGTTTAACCCCTGTGTGAGAGGGGAATCCCGCCTATTCTTTTACAAACAATTGGATTTACCACTCCCTAGCACAAGATTCTATATTTCTCTGATGTCTTTAGAAATCTTTTCTCACATCCTATTCCAAATCCCTACACTTTAAGCTAATGTAGGTTCTCTACCAGATAATAAAAGTGTCTGATTAATTTTATAAGCGCTTCATTTTAGTGTTTTTGTTTACTCAAGGGTGCGAAAGTGAAACTTATGATGTTTTTAGACTCGGCTCCAAAATAATGCAGAATAATGAGATGCAAATCTTTTTTCTTCAATGAATCCTACATACAGGATCGAGAAGAGGTTTAATATTTCTTTAACAAAATCATCAAATTCCCAAATGCAATCTACTACACTACCCAAAATCAAGAATTCAATTATCTTATTTATTTGATTTTAAAAGAAAGAAAATGAAAATCCTTTAATTCTTCATTATTTTCAATAAAAATGAAAGAGTTAGATGTAGATACAAAAGACATGAAGAAAAAAGATTTCAAACAAAGCATGCACTCACAGGATAATGGGAACTGAAAGAAACAAGTATGATAACTCACACAATCAAGGACTTGAAAATCGAGAAGCATTCAAAGAATACAAGAAAGTTCAGAGAAGAATCCAAAAATTGATAAGGAGAAAGAGAAATCACTCAACTTTCTTGACAAAACGAGAAACAAGAAAGAAAAATCAAAGTTAGATTATGGTAAGAAGAAAGTCTCAAATTATTCAAAAAGGAAATATTTGAAAAGTAACTTAAGACTAGCAAACCTTTGCAGACCTTTTCAATCAGTCAGATAATCAAAAACTTTTGCAAGACCTAGATGAAACCAATAAGAAACAAGGTGAATCAATCTCACAATTTGGAAAAGGTTTCAAGCTCAAAAAAGATAATAAAAAGAGTGATAAGAAGCATAACCTCAACCTAAACAAAGTCAGAAGAAAAAGTACAAAATCTGGGCAAAAGACCTCCAACAAAGGGTTGAGAAAAATAAGGTAGATTCTCTTGGATCTGCTCAAAACAAGAGAGCAACGCTCCCTAAAACAAAGAGATAGAGCACTATAGTGCTCCCTAGGAGACCAATGAGGAGCTCTGATCAGATAACCAATGCCCTGGTAGCCACTCTAGGGGAGCGCTAGTCCTATAGATGATTGAAAATAAGCATGAAAAAGAAAAAAAATCAATAGAAATTAGCTTGGTAATTATGACTACTTCTCGATGACACAGAGGGAAGAGGCAAGGCTTAGAAACAATCAAACAAACAAGATCAAACAAGGAAAAGGTTCAGACGATCCAAGGAAAGACAAGTCAATGTCCTTCTCCAGTGGAGTCACCCATTTCTATAAGTGAATAATTTCCCTGCGGACAGGTGAACTTTCTCTTGGATTACAGACCCCTAATAACAAGACAAAAAAACAAAAGTGGACACTAACATCCCTTTGAATCTAGTTTAACCAATCAGAAAGAGAGAGAGGGAGAAAGGGTGTGATGCACCTTGTTTTGAAGTTTGTCCTTGCTGCTTCCAATATGAGCTTGATCTACAAAATTCTTAGCACAAACTGATACCTACAATGAAATGGACAACAAAGAGAAACAAATAAATCCCACTCTACAATATTAGATCAAATAAATTCATCTACAAAGATCGAAAGAACAATAGACAAGCACATGCAAGAATACACAATCTTGAAGGAAATAGGCCAAGTATATTAAAATGAGAACCCAAAGATAATACTTACAAACATGGATGATGATTCAACAATCCTCCAAGATCCCCTCGTTCAAACCCTTGCATGAATCCCAATATCATAAATTTGATATATCTATCTATCTTCCCTTCACCTTAGAATGGCCTCCTTTTACAGGCTTGGGAAGCTCAACCACCATGAGTATATTTTGGGATTAGTTGAGGATACGTGTCCTTTAGGTTAGGATATGATCCTAGGATAGTGCTATATGATAGAATTCTATCCAAGCCAACCTCATCTCCAATAGTTGGCCTTTAGAAAGAGGTGAGATTCTCCAAATTTTCCTCTAACCAAAATCAACGCTCCCCTATAATTAGAGACATAGCGTTTATCCTAGATCAAATCTCCCTAAATAAGGTAAATAGGGCATTGATCTATGGGGAAGCACTCCCACAGCATGGCCATGGGGGCACTACCCTTAAAAAATGCCCCCAAAATGGTCGATTTTTCAAGTAAAAAATGTGTTTCCGACTTTGAAATGATGGGTTTATTCCTCCAATATGACTTAGGGATCATGGAAAATGTTCTTTGATGGGTTCACTGGGTTAAAACATGTATAAAAACATAGAAAAGTACATGTGACACTTAGTAAGGTGCATACGACACTTGCGACACTTACCAAGGTGCATATGACATTTGCGACACTTTGGGTGAGATACTTAAGTGTGGAATTTTGATGTGTAACAATATGAAACATGACATCCACACCTTTGTGGCCGAATGTGATACATGTCAATGCAATAAGGGAGAGACTGTCAAACTTCCTAGTACACTCCAACCACTTCTAATTCCACCTACTATTTGGATGGATATTTCTATGGATTTCATTGTTGGATTACCAAACAATAAGTCATTCATCATGGTGGTAGTGGATTGTCTTTCCAACTATGTTCATTTACGTGATCTTCAACATTCATTCACAACATCCACAGTGGCTCAAATTTTTATGGATAATATTTTCAAATCCATGGAATGCCTCATTCTATTGTTTATGACCATGATCCCACTTTTACCAACAATTTCTGTAAAGAATTATTAAGTAACCAAGGAACTCAATTTCATCTTAGCACATCCTATATTCCCCAGATTAATGGCCAAACGAAAGTGGTCAATAAGTGTTTGGAAACATATTTGAGGTGTTTTGCGTCTGATAGACAACATTAGTGGGTTCAACATTTACCCTTATCGGAATGGTGGTACAACACCTCTTACCATATTGAAACTTGCATGACTCCTTTTGAAGCCGTAAATGAATATAAGCCACCATCTCTTCTCCCATACATGTTAGGTATCTCCAAGGTTTAGGAGGTTTGACCACAATATTACCATTTGCATTGTTGAAGTTTGAGTAGCTTCATAAGATATTCTTACTGTATCTATATTGTATTAGAACAAGTCCAAACCCTAAAGAATAATATTATGTTGAATTTGTAAAGTTGGCCCTATTGTGCATTTGTAAAAGTTGGCCCTATTGTGCCTTTGTAAAAGTCAAATGTAAATTAGAAAGGGTAAAGTATACAAGTCGGCCCTGACCTAATTAAAGGGTGTCTCAACTTGTATTTATAAGAGGCTAGGTGTCTCATTTGAAGAACACACAACACAATTTCTCTCTCAAGGAAAAGTGTGCAAGTCTAAGGATGAGACAAATATATAGAGTAAGGGTATTTTGGTGAAGGGTTTTGGTTATCTCTTAGAGTTCTATCTTACTCTAGTGGTGTGCTACCCTATTCTGGATAGTTTTTTCGGGTCTATCTTCTAATTATCTTCTGTTTGGTGAGATCTCTCTTGAGAGAGACATTGTACTTGTTGATGAATCTATATTGAAGAAGCTTTGTTGGTTTTTCTCCCCCAAGAGGTTTTCCCGCGATAAATATTGTGTATACCATGGATGTCTTTATTTCAATGATCCTTATGCATTAAATTATTGATTTAATAATTTAAAGTTAAAGAATATTGAATACACTTAAATTCTTAAGAAAATTTTTGACATGGTACCAAAGAGTGCCTAAAAGAAGCCATTTTCACAGTCTTGAAGAACTCGTTGGGGAAATAAATACCATAGGAAGAATCTCCTAACCCTAGCACATATTGTTCCTGGACCAGTTTCACAATCTTTGCAGTTTCTAAAAATTAGGGTTTCTGCATAAAACCCTAGGTGATGATGTTACCCTCTTTATGAAGGGTGATGGTCAAAATAAATCCATCAATGAGTTCTCCTAAGGAGGGCACACCTATTCCCTGGATCAAAATTACAAAATTCTCAAGTTAAAAAATTATGTTTTCCTCATAAACCTTAGATCAAAACATCTTGGCAGTTGCAGATTGAAGTTGGAGCAGTTCAATTTGGCATATCACACTCTTTGATAAGTTCAAAACCTTTCTTTGAAAAGTTTTTATTTTTATTTTTGTATTTCCATTAAAGGGAAAGATGGCTCCCAACACTAAGCTTGATGATAATCTTGAGGGTGTTGATAACTTCCGAGCATGGAAGAATAGAGTGATGCTCATTCTAGAAGAGAATGACCTATAATATTTCATCAAAGAAGAAGTTCCAGAACCAGAGGAAGATGATTTGCCAAGGAAAAGTACAAAAAGAACATGGTTAAGGTAAAGAGAATCATTTTTTATTCTATCAAGAATCATTTGATCCCTCATGTCTCATCCTTGACAACTCCCAAGAAAATGTGTGATTCCCTATCCCGATTATATGAAGGCAAGAATATCAACCGAATGATGACGTTGAGGATGCAGCTCAAGAGCGTGAAGATGAAAAGTTCATAAACCATTCAATCCTACTTCACAAGCATATCTCAAATCAAATAACAACTTGAATCCATTGGAGACACAATCAAATAAGTTTAATTGGTAATGACTACATTGAATGGTCTCCCCATATCTTGGGAATAATTCATTCAAGGAATATGTTCAAGAAGAAAGCTAACAAAGTTTAGAAAATTATGGGAGGATTGCACTTAGGAAGAAGTTAGATTGACAACAAGAGAAGAGAAAATAGGCGATGAAGAAAATCAAGCCCTAACAACACATGAAATAAAGGAAAGAGAAAGAAAGAGGTTCACTTAGACAAGAATCCTCATGGGTTACAAAAGACACAAAATTTTAAAAAGGATTACTCAAATTACAAATGCTACATCTGTCAGAAGATTGGACACATTGCATTAAATTGGCCCCACTCAAAAGATTAGGTCAGAAAATAAAAGTATAAAAGACATCACGTGCTCATGCCACAGAATATGATGAACCTGATCAAGAGAGAACCAAAGAATATGACTCAAGCAAAGAACATGTATTAATATCAACTCTCACAAAAACAATTACTCATGGAAGTGACACATGGATTATTGATAGTGGTGCTTCTAAGAACATGACATGTTACAAGGATTATTTCTTAGAATTAGTTCATAAATATTCACCTCACAAGGTGAAGCTTGATAATGCCTATCAATATCCCAATAAAGGATTAGGAGAAGATTCTTATAGATTGGATTCTAGAAAACCTATGAAGATGAAGGATGTTTTGTATTTACCAAGTTTGAATAAGAATCTCCTTTCCATATCAGCTTTGGATGAGAAAGGATTCAAAGTTGATTTCATTGATGGTGAAGTTATCATGTGGCCAAAAGGAAAATCTATTGATGATGCTATGGTGATTGGTGTTCAATAATGAAGTCTATAAAAATTGAAGGGACATTCAAATTCAACATTAGTACATAGTACAATTACTCCAAGTGAGCTATAGTACAATTACTCCAAGTGAGCTATGACATAGAATTTTTTCTCACATACATTACAAAACACTACCGATCATGAGCAAGATGGTGACATGTTTGTCAGAAATCCAAGTGAATCATCAAGGCATATGCAAGGGATGTGCACAAGGAAAGTACATGAAGAAACCATTTCCAAGCAGTGATAACAAAGCTAAAGGAGCCTTGGAAATTGTGCATTCAGACATGTGTGGACCAATTTCATCCATCTCACTTAGAGGTTATGTATATTATGTTTCATTTATTGATGATTTCTCACGTAAAACTTGAATTTACTTTAAAAGCTAAAAGTGAAGTATTCAACAAGTTCAAAGAATTCAAGGCACTTGTTGAAAACCTTTCTGAAAAGAAGATGGATATCTTAAGGTCAAATAATGGAGGAAAATTCACATAAGATGAATTCAAGGCATTCTACAAGGAAGTTGGGATGAAGAGGGAGCTTTATACTCCCTACAATCCTTAGTAGAATGGTGTGGCAGAAAGAAAAAACCGAACAATCATGGAAGTAGTGAAGGACATGATTCATGATCAAGACTTATCGATGCATTGTGGGAAGAATATTCTAGGACCATTGTATATGTGCAGAATAGAAGTCCCCATTGTGTACTTGAGAGCAAGACATAAGAATAAATGTTTATAGGTGAAAATCCAAAGGTCAACCACCTAACGATATTTGGTTTTCCAGTATCTGTGCATGTCCCAAAGGACAAGAGATAGAAGTTGGACCCTTCAGGAAATAAGGGTATATTTGTTGGATACTGTGAGACATCGAAGGCATACATAGTTTACATCCATGGTCATCGAAATATTGAGACTAGCAGAGATGCCACCTTCAATGAGGATACAAATTTTAGTAGATTGAAACATAACAATTCATATGAATTCCATTATGAGGAACTTGAAGCTCCTAGAGTTGCAAATACAAATGTAGGCAATGATGTTGTACTAGAAGATCATAATATGGAAGAACCATAGAGACTTGTAGATTCATACCGAGAAACTAATACTAAGAAGATAATACCAACTTGGGATAGAGAAATTATTTGGGATGCATAGAAGTATGGTGCTTCAAATGGATCCTTCAAATAAATCAAGAGACCATGACCATACTCTAGTTATGTGGCATTACTAAGTGACATTATTGATGTTGAGCCTACCAGTTATGAAGAGGCTACATAAAACACAGAATGGAAGGATGCCATGATTGAAGAGTACTAGTCCATTGTAAATAATGATGTTTGGGATGTGGTTCCAAGGCCGAAAGAGAAGACAATGGTAAGTTCCAAGTGGATTTACAAGACGAAACATTTATCAGATGGTAGTGTCAAGAAGTACAAGGAAAGGTTCATGGCACGTGGTTTCTCCCAGAAATAAGGAATAGATTATGAGTAGACATTTTCTCCCGTGGTGAGATACATTTCAATTAGAGATATACTTGCAATAAATGAAATAATGAAGTGGAAGGTACACCAGATGGACGTGAAGATAAATTTTCTAAATGGTGCAATAAAAGAGGAAGTGTTGATGTAGGAGTGTTACACATCAACATTACTCACTTTCATAAGTGTCGCAAGTGTCGTTTGTTGCTCACAAGTGCCACAAGTGTCAAGCAAAGCATACTACCATGATGTCTATGTCATACTTATAATGACATTAAGAAGACACTTAAAATGCCTCAAACACTTGATTTGAAGGAAGAGGAATGGTTAACTGAAGTTGAGTGCCTCTTACCACCTGAAAGAATCATTGAATCTAGGGTTTTAGAAGAGAGCGCTCCCCTATATCACTCTTAGGAGCGTTGGCGCTCCCCTATAAGGTGATAGAGAGAATTATAGCACTAAAAAACCTTGCAAGAGGAGCGCTATTGATTTTAGAAGCACTGGCGCCCCCCTAAAGCCTACTAGGGAGCGCTATAGCACTCTGATGGCCCTTTTGAGGGAGTGTTGCCTATTCTAGGTAGGAGTTGGTCTGTTGAGGAGAATAAGGGGAAGATATTTCAATCTTGGAAGGTAGTTGCATTTGAATTCCTGGTTCAGCCATGATCTTAGGGAAGATCCCTGACTCAAGGAGGAAAATCCTCAACTTACCCTAAAGATACCTCAAGAGGTTAGGCCTCTCTAAACCTATATAAGTAGGCTCTATGATGGTGGAAAGGAGGAAGAATCGAAAGCATGAAACCTATGATCTCATAGGAAACATTCAGTGAACTGGAGGAAAGTAATCAATGAATTTTCTGTCATCCGGATCGTGGATATTTTGAGCAAGGGTTAGACAAAGGGGACTTGGCGAAGATGTTGCATTTGCATCTATGGTTGTAAGTTAATTTTGTCATTGTTATCAATAATATGACACGCTTGGCCTGTTTCTTTCTAGTTTGTGTTTAATCTCACATGAACTTTTCTCTAATAGATAGGTCTATTTCAAGCTAATATCAATAGAGTAGGAAGTGGTTGTACTATTTTTTGTCTACAGGGCTCATCGAGGAGCGAAAGATTGGAGCTCAACTCGGAGCGTGCAGGGACAAATTCCGGTAAAAGGTACTTCTTTTCTCCTTCCTCCTCATACATTAGTTTGTATAGATCTAAAAGGAAGTCAATTTCCATGTTAAGCATCTTCTGTCTTAAGAGTTAAGATTCTAGCTCTCAAGAGGAGATCTACCTGTCCGCAGGGAGATTTTCCTTCAACAGAAACTGGCGAATTCACTGGGGAGTAGATCGAATCAAAACTTTTGGTTTTGATTTTTCCTCATAGACCTCGTATTACCCTTTGATTGTTTTAAGACCTTGTTCACCCCTTTTTTTGCTTGATTTCATGTGCTGATTGACTCCTTACCCCATCACACTCAGCTTGATTGCCAAAATTCGACTGAAGTTTTGGATTTTTGGACATTTTCATGAGATTTTTAAGCTTGGTGCCCCTGTGGCTATGTTAATACAACACCAACACTCCCTGGTTGTGTTAGACATAGCACTATAACACTTGGTGCCATTTACACCAGAGTGCTAGCCCTCTTTTGGCAAAAAACCTTTCCAGAATTGCTTTTTCAGGGTCCAGTCTCTGTGTTTCACTTGCTGAGCCTCTCTATGAGTCAATGATTTCTTCCCACTGAAATTTGACATCCTTCCTTCTAAGGAAAAAATAACTTGTTGTTTAGATTTTGTGGCCTTCTTCATTTATTTTTTTTGAGTTTTTCTGCTGTTGGGAGTTTGAAATCAATACATTGTTTTTTCTCTCCTTTTTGACTGAGCAAGAAACTCTGGTGAAGGACATCATAAGTCTACGGATCTCTTCATTTGGTTTTTGTTTGAGGTCATTGTTCTTCAACATCTCTCTTTTGTGTGAAATTATTGATTTTCTTCGGGTTTTTTTTGCTTCTTGTTTTCGATCACAGCAAGAGGGTGTATTGTTTGTACGAAACCTGCTCATGCTTGTCTAAGTTTCTTTGATCCAAAAGGTTAATTGGTAGGAGAAGTGTTGTTTTGAATTAATCATTATTCACACACAAACAATAAAGAGACATCTTCATGATTGATTTGCATATTAGAAGACATTTCTGAAAAGTTTTAGCACCACATTGGATTTGATTGAAGAAAATTTGTTTGAGGACATTCCTTCTTAGTGTTTGTTAGTGAAAATAACTCTCTCTCTCTCCCTTAAATAGAAATTCATCGAAAAGAAATGACTTATTATCATCTTTGATGCATTTTTGGGGATTGAGTCATCATTCCATCCATTTCACTTTCATACACTCCTTTTGAGTAAAGAACAACTATAAAATGAACGCTAATTAAAAATTATCTAGAACATTTTTTTCTAGGATCCTCCACCAACAATAGACTAGGATTAGTACTTTGGATTAGGCTATGAGCATATCTCTCCAAAGTTTCCAAAACAAACATTAGCATCCTGAGCTAGGGAGAGTCAAATCCAATTGTCGTATAAGTCTGCCTGGGATCCCCCTCTCACAGAGGGGTTACGCACGAGGTTGCACTCGGGAAAGCTACGGAGATTATCCCTCTGTGGTTTGACTGATTGTAGTAGTCAGATCGTATTATGGGGATTGCTTAAAGGTATACCCACAATGTTGAGTGGAATCCTTTCAAGTTTATTTCGGGCTAGATACCATGCATGTATGTTCAGAATGGACTGTCGACTGTACCCGCTCAGGGGCTAACTGTGAATGGGTAACATTAGTGGCCATAATCTTTAGGGTCTTACACAAGGTGATAGTGAAGGGAAGTCTCATTGTACCTGGAACAGACATTGGTCAAACTCACTCGGGCTCCTTGGAGGGTAAATCCATAATTACTGCGTGGAAGCTTGCACCAAGGTGAAAGTCCGTTAAGCAGGTCACCATTGTAACTGTTCCATCATATCCCTGCCCCTTCTTGACTTGATCACACGACGTTGGATTTAATCACCAACTAGTACGGTCATCAAGAGAAGGTTTTGTTTGCTTGGTTGTGATTCCTAGATTCTATTAGCGTATGCTATTTCTTTTTGGTAGTTGGACATAGATTTTTTTCGCTGACTCTTTTTCGCCAACATTGACCCTCCACGCCGTTCGCGTAGGCTACAGGGACTTCCTCCAGAAAATATGGAAGGGACTACCCCTTTACCCCCTCATTCTATGGATGAATATCCTCAACAGAGCGAGGTTTACGACACTATAAACTCCCAAGAAGAAGTTCCCACCTCTTTAGAGAATTTTTGAATTGTTTCAGAGTCTCCAGAGGCTTTCCGCATTCCTGAGGGATATGAGAGACGTGTTCTCCAACTGAATTCAGCCGGTGAATTCATCGTCATCAATCCTTTTGATGTTCCGAATGGGTCTCATTCAAACCCTCTTGTCGAAGACCCCTTTTGGACCACATACATTGTTTGAAGTCCACCACGCATGGTGCGAGATCTTTATGGAACAGGAATAGGTGTCGACGTGCCTGTTACCTACACTGTACCCTTAAACCATTTTATCGATACTACTATTTTTTCAGCCACACTGTCCGTTGGCCCAAGGTCCACATTTTCTCTCCAAACGACCCATTCTACAATGGTCCCTCATGTGCCGACTATTCCTGCCGGTAATGTGGTGGTTAGCCAAGCTACAATTGGCACACCACTAAAACCTAGACCTTAATCATCACTCCCTTTTGGGTACAGAGCAATGAATTCTTCCATTGTCACTACTACCCAAGTTATTCCTGGAAGTTCTATACCTATACAACAACTCGGAGGGATCGGTCTTGGTGGGTTTAATCCGTTAAGCAACATCGATCAGTCGTTTACGTCTGGTTCCCAAATTCTGGGAACTCCACCTCAAGCTGGGGGGAATCCTCCCATCAGAGGACAACTTCCATTTGGAGGGCACCCTCATGCTGGGGGGAAACCTCAATCCAAAGCCTACCATCAACCGTATGGACAAAATGTGTCTCCCACACCCAATCCCTGGAATATCCCTTTTCCAGGAAACCCACAATTCTCGGGGAGACACAATCCTCAAGCTCCACAACAACCTCTTCCCCCTCAAGGGACTCATCCATATCCCCCTTATGGACAAATGCCAAATATAGCTTATAATCCTCAAAACCCATCTGGTTATCCTCCGCTCGCGCATGTTTCTCGAACCACCTCAAATCCTATGTACCCTGGTCAACACCAACCTTATACAAGAGGGCCCATTGGTTACAATTATCCGCCTAAGCCAGTGTATGGTCCTACTGGTGTTATTATGCCACACCAGTATTACCTACAGGTTAACCGACAACTACCTTTCCTAGTGACTCTGGACCTCCCAGACTTGTCTCGGTTAATGAATGATCTTATTTTTCATTCTCCGGTTTGGCCAGCTATTCCAGCAAAACTTCCTTCTGATATTCCAAAATTCAATGGAAAGTCTGGAGAAGACCCAAGCAACCATGTGATGACTTTCCATTTGTGGTGTTCATCCAACTCCCTCATGGACAATTCTATACGTTTGCATCTTTTCCAACGAACGCTTATGGGTTCTGCAACTAAGTGGTATATTTAACTACCACATGCTTCTTTTCACGATTTCAACTCTCTTGCCATGTCCTTCCTCACACACTTCCAAATACCCATTCGATACGAGATGGATACTGAACTATTGACCTCCCTTCGTCAGACAACCTCCGTACATATATCTAATCATATTCATGAATGGAGATGACAACGAAGGTTAATCAAAGTGGTCATTCCTGACCAATTATTAGCAGAATGGTTCACCAAATCACTGTTACCCCAGATCGCTCATGATGTTGCTATGGGTGGTGTAGTCACCGAGGAAGAAGCTATTGCTCGAGCTCAGTACTTATATTTGGTTTATTCACAATCTGGTACTTTGTACGAATTGATACCAAATGCTACCCATGCCACTACTGATCCATCCAAATCATCGTCTACCTCGCACATAGATGGAGTCATTGGCTCCGTTAAAACCCAATCTACTTCCCAGTCGATTGGAACAACCCATTGGTCTGCTTCAACATCTTCTCCCAGTTTGACCATGCCCTCTTCTACCTCCCCTCAAACTCAAGTCTCTGAGGTGAATACAGTCCAATCGACCCCTTCACAACAATCTGGAGGCAAGAAGAAAGCAAGAAATAAACCGAAGAAAAACAACAACAATGAACAACCAAAAATCAACCTCAAACCCCTGTTGCCGAAAAACAACCACAATGGAAACCGAAATTCCCATGTCTCATTTGTGGCGATGATCACTACACCCGAGACTGTCCACATTGCGATGAAGTGGCGAATATTTTTAAGGGAAATTCAAAACCCGCTGTACTTACCCAACCTTTTCCACAGCAACAATCTTTGGTTGCTCAAACCCCCACTCCAGGGGGCAGTTCCAACCAATCCCATGATGAGGCCTCGAAAAGTGCCCACATTTACATGTTTAACAGGATTAATCTGACCACTCACACTACGACATATGACACGTCGATTAAACCTAATAAGCCGAAGACCAATAACAATTCCTTACCGGACCCATTACCATCCTCCGTTAGTCCTCTGTCTGCTAGCCCTCCATCCGGACCACTTCAGATCGATAAACCTTCGTTTGACTCCATATTATGCCCTCCTAAGAGCACTATCCGAAAATCTACCTTTAATCCTAGTTCACGGGCTGCCCAAAACTACAACATCGTTGAAGATTTGGCTCAAGCACCATGTGTTATGTCTTCTTTGGAAGTTCTACAACACTGTCCCAGCCAATGTAGAATGCTCTTAGCTTCCATCGGCCCTTTCGATCCTGAGTCATCTAATAACCTCACTTTTAATCTAGACGATCATCATCCTCGACTCTCCCACCAACTAGCTTTTCAGATCGATGTTGTTGTTCACAATCAACAAATACATCGAACTATCTTGGATGAGGGATCCTCTACTTGTGTCATGTCTTTATCTTGTTGGAAAGGCTTAAAATAACCTACCCTTAACAAATCCCCTACGATGTTATGCGCTTTCAATGGGTGAGGTTTTCATCCTCATGGAATTTTACAATCCTTAGTCGTTCAGTTGGACGACAAAACTGTTACTGTTTATGTCGAGGTGGTCGATGCCCCCCTCGATTACAACCTACTACTCAGAAGAAGTTGGTTCTATGCTATGACTACCGTTTCCTCATCGGTGTTTTGATGTGTACAGTTCCCCCATCAAGTAAAAATTGTCACTATCGACCAACTAGATTTCTGTACACTCGATGCTCGTGCCCCTGTCACCAACAACATTCCTTTTTTGGGAGACCCCAAAGTTACCTATGAAAGCATTGGTGTTGGCTTGTTGAAACATTCTAGCCTTATGGGTACCTTCCCTACACCACTTCCACCCACCACACATCATATTTCCACCGTCAATATGATTTCGACTATGGCTTATCAATCTTTGGAATCATCTAACCCTTGGATTGTACCTAGTCCTATGGAATTCGATGTACTAGGTGACACCATGCCACCTAGTCCATCCGAGGCCGCATATATTTCTATTCAATATGCCTCTCCCTCTCTGGAAAACCCACACCTATTGACACCTGATGCCTACTCGATGCCATCATGGTTGGATTCCCTATCATCTGCAATCGATTACATTTCCCAAATTTTCCCTTCCGATGAATCTATAATGGAAATTCTTAGTATTGACGACATACCTTGGGATGATAACCATCATCGATCCTCTTTTCTTCCACCTCTAGAAGAAATTCACAAAGACATACACTCTGTCTTCCCTCCTGATGTTACCAATTCTCCACAATCTCCCATCCTCACACAAGATACTCTTTCTGAGGGGAATCTAGGTAATATCTCTACTACGATCGTTATTGATATTTCGATCAAATAAGGTGTTGTGGAAAACATTAACCTTGGTGCAAATTGCACACCCGAAGAAGTGGTATCTTACACCGCTCTGTTTAAAGAATTTGAGGATGTCTTCGCTTGGAGCTACGAAGAAATGCCAAGGATTGACCCTTCGATCGTCGTGCACGAAATCAAGACTTACCCAGGTGCGAAACCTGTTCGACAAAAACTCCGTCCAGTTCATCCCAAGAAAATCATAGCCATAAAGGAAGAAGTTGAGAAACTTTTAAAATCTGGCTTTATCTATCCTATCCCTTTGACATAATGGGTCTCCAACCTTGTTCCGGTTGCCAAAAAATATGGGACCATTCGTGTCTGTGTTGACTATCGGGATCTCAATAAGGCTTGTCCAAAGGACAACTACTCTATGCCCTTCATCGACCAGATCATTGATAATTGCGTTGGGAGCATAATATTCTCTTTCATGGATGGTTTCTCCAGGTATAACCAAATTGAAAATTTACCTGCTGATCAACATAAGAGAGCCTTTATCTACCCATGGGGAACTTTCACCTACCAAAAACTCCCTTTTGGTCTAAAAAATGCTGGTGCTACTTTCCAGCAGGCCATGTCATACGCTTTCCACGATATCAATCATATTTCAGAACCTTACCTCGACGACTTACCTGCCCACTCCTCCAATCGATCAGATCACGTTGATCACTTACGGGTTATTTTTCTTCGATGTCGGTTTTACTGTATCTGCTTGAACCCAAATAAGTGTATTTTTGCTGTCGAATCCGGTCGACTCCTTGGTTTCGTTGTCTCTAAATATAGGATTTGGGTGGATCCCTTAAAGATTAAGGCTATTCTAGCCTTACCCCCGCCTACTAGTTTGACCCAAATCCAAAGTTTGCAAGGAAAATCAAACTTCCTTCATCGTTTCATTTGTAACTATGCTGAGATAACTAAAGGATTCATGCGATTGTTGTAGAAAAACACCCCTTTCATCTGGGATGACATTGCTCAACGATAATTTGATTCTCTCAAGCATTCCTTGACCCACGCACCTTTGTTGCATCCTCTAGAGTATACAAAGGACTAAATCCTTTACTTAGCTGCCTCCACTTCCATTATTGCAATGGTGTTAGTTCAGGAGGACCCCAACGGTGAGGAACATGTGATCTATTACCTAAGAAAGAGTCTATCTGGGCCCGAACTCCGATATTCACATGTAGAGAAACTGGCTTTGGCAGCCATCATTGCTATCCGGAGATTTCGCCATTACATCTTACTACGCACCACCACTGTGATTGCGGACTCAAACCCCATGTACCATGTCTTGACACGTCAAGTACTCGGGGGAAAATACTCTAAATGGATCGTCATTCTTCAGGAATTTGATCTTGAATTTGCAAAGTCCAAAGCCAAAAAGTCCCTAGTGTTTGCGGAGCTCATCTATGACCTCCCCCATGCTGATGAAGATATCGAACCTAGAGATTCTCTCCCCGACGAAACTCTTTTCCTCATCAACACCTCTGATCCTTGGTATGGAGACATCCTCCTTTATCTCCAAACCAAACGCTTTCAGCCTAACACTTCCCGTGAAGAGCGTCGATGTATTCGCCACCATTCTCGCCGTTATCTTATCATCAACGACACCTTGTATCACCATGGTATTGATACTATTATTCGACGATGTTTGATTCATGTAGAGGCTGAACACGTTCTAAATGACTATCACCTTGGAGATTGTGGCGGTCACCTTTCTAGGATGGCTACAACCCAAAAAATTCTACATGCCGATTATTTTTGGCCCTTGATTTTCAAAGATTGTATTGAGGCAGTAAAAAAATGCCCACCCTGCCAAGTTTTTAATAACAAGGCACGCACCCACCCTACTACGTTGCGCCCCATTATCACCATCGTCCCCTTTTCCAAGTGTGGTATCGATTTCATGCAATGTAAGCCTACCTCAGCTAGGGGACATGGTTATATAATCGTCGTCGTCGACTACTTTACAAAATGGGTTGAGGCTATGCCTACCTTTCTGAATGATGGTCGTACCACAATTATTTTTGTTTTTAACCACATCATAACTTGTTTTGGTGTACCATGCACCATTGTCACCAATCACGGTTCACACTTTAAGAAACAGATGATGAGTGAATTGCATGCCAAGTTGGGTTTTCTCCATGAAAACTCATCCCCATACTATCCTCAGGCCAACAGACAAGTCAAAGCCATCAAAAAGGTCCTCAAAACCATGATTCAATGCATGGTAGGGGAAAACAAGACATCTTGGCATTTACAACTCTTCTCCGCTCTCTGGGCTTACCGTACTTCCGTGAAAACTGCAACTGGGTTCACTCCTTTCCAGTTAGTGTATGGTATCGAAGCTGTTTTACCAATCGAGTGTGAGATTCCATCTCTGAAACTTAAAGTAGAACTCCTACCCCATACTTCTACCGAAGAAGAATGTTTCTTATATCTGACCAAATTGGATGAAACGCATCGTGATGTCGCTCTTGTTAACGAGGCACATCAGAAATGGATAAAAAATCAATATGACAAATCCGTCCATCCTCGGACTTTTGCAGAAGGAGACTTAGTCCTTGTCTATGAACAGGCTCATGACAAACTAGGGACAGGTAAGTTAGAACCTCTGTGGCATGGTCCTTACATTGTAAAATGTGTTCTGCACATAGGCACCTATGCGTTAGTCGATTATGATGGAATCTCCCTGGGAGAGCCCCGAAACGGGCTTTACCTTAAAAAGTACTATGCCTAGATCACATAGCATGTGTACTTTGTACATTATTGTATTTTAGTTTGGTGTGTTTGTTTCTTTCGCGTGCTCGAGTCTTTACCTTTGCCACTCATAACTGTACCTTGTGTTTTCATGTGCAGATGATGTCTTCCTCTCCTATCTTTGTCGGGTTTGCAGATGGTGCTAGTCGACACACCCAGAACATTGCTTTGGCAACATGGGTCATTTACCAATATGACGAGGTGGTGAGTTCAAGAGGTATTTTCTTAGGACTAGCAACTAATAACATGGCAGCATATCACGTTGTCATCGGACTTTTGACCCAAGCCTCCTCCCTAGGTATCTCTCGTATCATTGTTAACCTAGACTCCCAACTCGTGGTATGTCAACTTAATCGTATCTATGCTATTCGTAATCCTATCCTGCTACGTCTCCACCTACAAGTTCATCATATTGAACTAATATTTGATTACATCGAATACAGACATATTCCAAGAGGACTCAATAATGTTTCAGATTCGTTAGCCAATTACATCATGGATCGGTATCTCACCCATAGATAAGGTTTCATGAAGGAAAACAAATTGTACATCACATGTAAATTAAAACACATCACATTAAAAGACATCATCATTTACAAATCTTCCGTCACTATAAAAACTCGGAACTATATATATATATATACATAGTGTGACTAAAAATGTTTTTATTACATCAAAAAAGTATTTGGAAGATCAAAATTTTGGGTCTTTACAGCCATACAACATCGTCCGACAAAGTCATGCAAAATATACAATCACCATAGAGACTCTAATCTCTCTGCACTGTATTATACTGAGAGTAACATATCACTGTGTGCACTACTCATCTCAGTAGAGAATTAACATTCTCGGGCACCCCCACAGTGTGTCTCTGTAGATGTAAAGGAACTTCTCTCCTCCGTAGAGGAGGAATGCCCATCATAAAGCCTTGAAGGTTTCTTTCAACCTCCCGAAGACCTATCACTGGTGCCCCTGGATCTACTGCAACCTAAGCACCCCCGCGGCATCCTGATACTGGTATCTCAGCCAGACGTACTGCTCCCTTGTCTTCATGTTGAAAACAATACATCCATTAAAAACTCTTTTGTGTACCCAAAAAAATATACATATGCTAAAAACTTAAAAAAAAAAACACTAGACAAGGTGTTGTTTAGTCTCTCACCTGATGCATCCCAATCTTCCCCCGCTGATAGAATTAAATCCATGCTCCCATGAAATTCCACCTCGGCATATGGGAAGTCTTCTATCCAAATATATTGGCGTCTCAACCAAGCGAAGAAGTCACCGGTGAAATGAAACTCTGACTCTACTACTAGTCTCGGAGACAGACTAGTCCACCGTTCCATCTGTGGTTCTTCCACTGGTCATACTGCCAATGCAATCTGAGGCTGCATCTGGGGGATGCACTCTAAGAAGAATGAGACCAAGAAAGAACCATATCTGAACTGCTTCTGCCCCATACTACATCTCGAAACCTATTCCTTCATGTTCCAAAGAAACCCTGTGCTCCAGTTATACAGTGTTGGTTCCAAACACTGTACGCCATAAGCTACCTGTGATCTCGACGCCAGATGGACGCTAGTGCTTCCTGTCACACTCATGATAGCAAACAAAATAGACTGAAGGGGTAAATCTATGATATTGTTGATTGGGATTCTACCTCCCACCAGTGTTTCTCCTGGGACAGAATATCGTAGCAAGTACACACCCACTTTCTCAGGAAGCACCCTCTGTCCGAAAAAACCTATAGGAGCCCCTTTTTCCGAGAGGCCAGTCAAGAAGTATACATCTTCCAACTTGATGGTTAGAATATGTGTTCTGATCCGAAACTCTTGCTCTGCGACATCCCATAAGCTGATTATATGCTCAAGCAGAAGAATCTCTTTCTTCATCTTTTGCAGTTTGAAGAATTTCAGAAGGCCACAATATCTCAATGCGGCCCGCGTGTGAGGACTCCGCAAAGCAGCCAAATCATCGATCTCATGCTCCCATTCCTTCCACTCAATCACGGTCATCGCCAAAATCACCTACAAAAAAAAAAAAAAAAATCATTATTCAACTTTTCGGCAATTTCTTAAGTAATTAAAAAACTTGAAATCCATTGCCCATACTGTTCAAAAAGACCACACCCTCTTTATTACTCAATAATCACTACGCAGCAATAAAACGTTTTAAAATTAAAATAATTTTCATAATGGTTGTGTGGGCATATTTTTTGAGTTTCTTATGGATTCCTTAACAAAAATGACCTGTCTACTCAAGTATCAAGGCGTTGGCATCTATGCTACCACCCTCTAGAAGCGTTTTTGTAAATGAATGTCTTTTTCCCATCGTTTTCAATAGAGGCCAATTTGATATTTTTTGGAACAACCTAGGGCTTCATTTTTTAATTTAAATGTTGCTGTGAAAATAAATTTTGAACCATGTAATTGAAAGAGGGGGAGATGAAGATCTACCTGGTCCAAACAGTGAGAGAAACGATCAACCGTATCTCCGGTATCAAGCAAAACAAGATCCACCTCCAAAATGAGAATCTCCACTGCTACAAATCCTTATGCAAATGAAATGGTAAATGGGGATTTTTCTTGTATTACTATTTATAAATTTCCATTTTTTCATGAGGTATAGTCATTTGTGGATTTATTTAACAATATAATGGCCTCACTAAACCTCTGGATTGCAGTTTTGACACTACAGGTTTCAAAGCAGTTTTGATCATTTTTTTACCTTGTCACATCCACGAGCATAGTATTAGTTCGTTCTCAAGCTCGAGAATATAAGAACGCACCGGGTAGACTTTTATCTCTTTTTTGGACCCGTGTGGACACACAAAAAAGGAAACCCCTGGAGTCACCTTTAACCTCTTTTCAGACTCTCTAAACATGAAAAGATCATCGAGTGATCTTGCCTCCTTTCACACTCGTTAAAAGGTTCAAAAGGGCGTCTTTCGAGTGGTAGTTTATCTCTTTTTCAGCCTCGTGAAACTAACTATATGAAAAAGGAACTGAGAGAGTTCTCTTTTAAGTGTTTTTCTAGACTCTATAATCATGAAAAACCTTCGAGTTTTCTGTCTTTGGACTCGCTAAAACAAACATCGACAGGCCCATACGGGACCGAACCCTTACTTCTTCCAGTTCGTTAAACAAAGGAAGAGGAACTTACCGAAGATGAGTTATATCGAGCATGTGTTACCCTCCTCGAGCTCGTTAAATTAAAAAAAGGTACTCATCTATCTGGATGGGGGAAAATTTGAAAGAAGCAAGCCAAGCGGTCTCTTAAGAACATTACCAAGTAATTCTTAGAGTCACCCTTGAACATGACACTTTGTCTTTTGCACTCATTATAATCCGCTGAACCTCTACACTGAGCCAATCCTTTAAGTTTCTTTCACTATGCTGGGTCACCCGATGTAAGTCACAGCATCCACTGCATCATCAAGTTTTGGTCCATGACAAGTTTTTGTTGTTGTGCCTCAGTGTTCAAGGGAAGTATCTGTCTCATGATTCAACCATCACAAATATCTTGTCTCAATACCCATGTCAGTCCATGTTCATTTGATCTGCCAATTACATCTCTATGTTTTTTTCGTGTCGTTGATGGGGGATACATCAAGGCCCTCCTTCGACGACCCTATTCCTGTCGACTTCAACACACTATCCAGGAATTAGACTTAGAAACCAGTTAGTACTTTGGGACCTGCATGCCTCAATGGCAGGCCTCCTCACGTCCGACAGTGGGTTTACATCATTGACCTCTGATCAGATGATTCCATTGATGTTCAACTCCATCTCATCCATTCACATTCATTAGAATGTACTAGGGTACCTTGGGAATCATTGACATTAATGGTGATATCCCTCACACTTGTTAATGGTTTACATCATTGACCAGTAATCAAGTGGTTTCTGCCATGTTTGACATCGGGACATCTATTCACATGGTTAGATTCGTACCACATCAGGATCGGTAAGAAGACCCTGGGTTGAGTGATCACTTTGATATGTACTTTACCCAGGTTGCGAAGGAGTTTCTCTTGAACAATGACACATATATTGTTGCATAGATCCACTTTGTATTGGTCGTGGATATGTCTTGTCATCTCGTAGATCCACTGTGTATTCTTTGTGGTTACGATCAGTTTAGGTCATCAGAGTATAGATCCACACTATATCCTCGGTGGCTATGCCTTTTTATCAATAGAATTATGGATCCGCAGTGTATTTTATGGTGGCCATATTTTTGCAAGTCCCGATTACCCAAGCATAGGTATGCCTGCCTTGGGTTTGGAACATGTCATGATATTTTTTGGATGTTTGTGTGCATATTCTGTTAGGTTCTCCACGTCTATACCCTTGCTTGAAAGTATACAAAGTATTTCAGTTATCATTTCTCATATTCTAACTTCATACTTTGGGGGGTAATCTGTTACACATCAACATTACTCACTTTGATAAGTGTTGCAAGTGTCGCATGTTGCTCACAAGTGTCGCAAGTGTCAAGCAAAGCATACTGCCATGATGTCTATGTCATACTTATAACGACATTAAGAAGACACTTAAAATGCCTCAAACACTTGATTTGAAGCAAGAGGAATGGTTAATTGAAGTTGAGTGCCTCTTACCACCTGAAAGACTCATTGAATCTAAGGTTTTAGAAGAGAGCGCTCCCCTATATCACTCTTAGGAGTGCTGGTGCTCCCCTATAAGGTTCTAGGGAGCGTTATAGCACTAAATAGCCTTGCAAGAGGAGCGCTATTGATTTTAGAATCACTGGCACCCCCCTAAAGCCTACTAGGGAGCGCTATAGCGCTCTGATGGTCCTTTTGAGGGAGCGATGCCTATTCTGGGTAGGAGTTGGTCTGTTGAGGAGAATAAGGGGAAGATATTTCAATCTTGGAAGGTAGTTGAATTCGAATTTCTAGTTCAGCCATGATCTTAGGGAAGATCCCTGACTCAAGGAGGAAAATCCTCAACTTACCCTAAAGATACCTCAAGAGGTTAGGCCTCTCTAAACCTATATAAGAAGGCTCTATGATGGTGGAAAGGAGGAAGAATTGGAAGAATGAAACCTATGATCTCATAGGAAACATATAGTGAACTGGAGGAAAGTAATCAGTGAAGTTGTTGTCATTCAGATAGTGGATCTTTTGAGCAAGGGTTAGACAAAGGGGACTTGACGAAGCTGTTGCATTCGCATCTATGGTTGTAAGTTACTTCTGTCATTGTTCTCATTAATATGACACGCTTGGCCTGTTTCTTTCTAGTTTGTGTTTAATCTCACATGAACTTGTTTCTGATAGATAGGTCTATTTCAAGCTAATATCAATAGAGTAGGAAGTGGTTGTACTATTGTTTGTCTACAGGGCTCATCGAGGAGCGGAAGATTGGAGCTCAACTAAGAGCGTGCAGGGATAAACGCCGGTAAAAGGTACTTATTTTCTCCTTCCTCCTCATACATTAGTCTATATAGATCTAAAAGGAATTCATTTTCCACATTAAGCATATTCTGTCTTAAGAGTTAAGAGTCTAGCTCTCAAGAGGAGATCTACCTGTCCACAAGGAGATTTTCCTTCAACAAGGAGCATCTCAAGCGAGCCAACGTGGAGACAACGGACAGCTGGAAAAGCACCCAACACAAATTTTGAAATATCTTGAAACATTAATGAAGCCATCAAGTGGAGGCACACTTGTAAAATGTAAACGGACCTTGAGTGATCCGCTCTCATCCTTAGTAGGTAGAATGCATTTATGGTAGTTAATGCAAGTAGATAGAATTTAATTCTAGATTTGACAGTTTAGAATGAGAGAGGGAAACGGGATATAGACACCCTCATTGTGTATTGTAACATAGAAGAGAACAGATAGAAGAGAATAGAAGAGAATAGAAGGAGATTATGCCAATTGAGAGCATAGAGCATAGAGAGGAGAAGCAGAGAGATGTGTAGAAGAACTCCATGTACAGAAGTTTTGGATTAATACAAAGAAGGTTTTGATTCAGACTCATGGTGTTCAAATATTCTCTGTGTATGCATTTTTGAATGTTATTCTCATGAATGTTTTACTCTTTCTGTCATGCAATTGCTTTTATGCTATGTATGAATGATTTCTTGTTGAATGTTGAAAATCTAAGAGAGAGAGAGAGTAAGAGGAATGATTTTCAATTGTTTCTCTATCTGAGCAAGAGTTCCTGCAAGGAGTGCAGTTGAATTGTCCACAAGGAGTGCATTGACAAAGGGTTCAGAGGTTTGTCTCTGAAATCTCATATAAGATAGCCTTTGTTCTCATTCCCTCAGAAGTGTAGTTGGGCACAGGAGCCATGCAAGGTGTGTGCAGGCCAAATAGAGCTTTAGGTTTGATAACCTGAATGACTTGTTGAGAGACTGTTGTTGTAGGTGTGCGTAGAGTCGAAGGGAGTTCAACACTTGAAGGTGCTTGAAGGTCTTCCACAAGGAGTGTGAGCAAGAGTTTTATGAAAGACTCAGAGTTGGGGAAAGCTCAGAAAGGATAAAGCCTTCAAAGTCGTCGAAGGAAGAACAAGAAGTTTGTGCACTAAAAATAGTGAGAAGGCGTTGCAAGTTGGGTCACAGGTGATTGAGTACCGTGGGAAACCACTTTGGTAAGAAGTTGCAGACGTCCTTGAGAGAGGAAAGAACAGACGGTCGGAATTCTCTGTAGAGAATTAGCGAAGTCCCGTGAGCCATTAGATCTCACGAAGGAGTAGGGGAGTTACAGTGAGTATTCCCAAAGGTTCTAAGCTCAGGAGGAGCAGAGCCGTAGATCCAAGCCACATAAGCCATTGGATTTACCCTTGAACTTCTGTTTCGGGTTTTCGCGAGTGGAAGTCCTGAAATCTTGGCAACAGGACTCACGAAATCACGAAACGTGAAGTCCTGAAGGCCGAAAGGATTGTGTGGGCCACAGAATCAGTAGGTGGATAGGTGGTGCACTGTCGACATGGAGTCAAACTCCATTGACCATTTCGAGGTTTCGTGGGGTGAAGACCCAAATTATTTGCATTAGGATTCGCGATATCATGAAGTCCGAAGTCCCGACAGAGTGAAAGGCCATTGAAAGGTCAAAGCTTGCAAGCGTACCGGAGTTTCGGTAAATCATATTTCAGAAATCGAGGGAACGAGTTGTTTGACATTGCGACCATCGAAATCGTGATAAGGAGAAATCTAAAATAGAGAGAGAAATGGTCAAGCATTGACTATTTTCAGGTTTTCGGAGATTGAGAGACAAGCCACCTGACCACCAGATTCGCAAAGTGCGAAGTCCGACCTCCTGAAGTATAAGGGGGAATTTCTTGAAGTTAGTTGTGGGTGTAGATTTCCCGAAAGGGAAATAGAAGAGCCATTGTGAAATCTCTTTGGGCCAGTGTAAGGGAATATATCCTATGTACGTGGACCTTCCGACTTGCGGGTTGAGGAGGAAGTCATCATCATTTGGTATCAGAGCGCAGAAAGGTCTCTTTTCTTTCTGTAGCAAGGAAAATGAGGATTCACCATGCCACCAAGTTCTTCTTGGTGGCATGGTGAATCCTCATTTTCCTTGCTACAGAAAGAAAAGAGACCTTTCTGCGCTCTAATAGGCAAACACTAGATCCACCAGAGGAGAGGGAAATTTCGAGAAGAAGAGGTAGGCAGATGACTGATCCAGCCATGGAAAAAGAAATGTGTGATTTACGTGCCAGATTTGAAGACATGGAGACAACACATAGACACACAGTCTGTGCCAGGGATCTTAGTGATTCCGAAAGTGAAATTGAGGCTGAACATGAAGAAGAAGAAGTTGCAGCCAAAGATGCAGCAAACGAATGTTTGATTAGGGCTATTGCAAGGATGGGTGCAAGAGAGAAAATGGACATTCCAGTTTATGAGGGAAATTTGGATGCAGAGGAGCTTCTAGAATGGATTAGAGCTCTGGACACATACTTTGACTATGAAGATGTCGAAGAGGACAAGAAGGTCAAACATGTTGTCACGAGATTAAAGGGGCATGCAACATTGTGGTGGGATGAACTACAAGCTAACAGACGGTGTAAAGGAAAGCAGAAGATCAAAATATGGGATAGAATGATCGCGAAGATGAAGGCGAAATTCATCCCCAGAGATTACCAGATTACCAGATTACTCTATTTCGAAGGATGCAAAAATTGAGACAGAAGATGATGACAGTGAAAGAATACACTGAAGAATTCTATAGACTGAACATTAGGGCAGGTCATCAGGAAAGCGATGATGAAAAGGTTGCCAGATACATGAATGGTATGAGATACGACATTCAGGATGAGATGAGCATGGTAACCATCCGAACTGTGGAAGATGCTTATCAAATGGCTCTAAAAGCTGAAGAGAAGTTGAGCCGAAAACAGGGTCAAAGAGGTCGAGGCAGAAGTCAGCCCAAAGGCAAATCAGTTGCCTGGGATAAAAATTAGAAGCCCAAGGAGGACTGGAAGAAACCTCAAACTCAAACTGAGAGAGGTGGAATCTCACTGTGAGGGAAATATGATGAACAGAGAGGGCAACATACTGAACAGAGAGGAGATTATGATAATAATAATATTTTTCCTAGTACCAGAGGTAGAGGAAGAGGAAGAGGTGGAGTAATAACATGCTTCACATGTGGAAAGAATGGGCACAAGTCTTACGAGTGTCCAGACAAAAATAAATAAGGTGGAGAAACTCACATCGTCGAAGCACAGAGGCGAGATGTTGAGACAGAAGATGCTGAAGGCGGAAGATTGTTGATGATGCGAAACCCTCTTTTGACACCAAAAAAGGAGGTGGAGAGTTCAGTCCAAAGAAACAGACTTTTTAGGACTTCTTGCAAAACCAAGGACAGGGTATGCAAGGTCATTGTGGACAGTGGTAGCATAGATAATCTTGTTTCTACAGAGATGGTAGAAAAGCTGGAGCTGGAGATGATTGATCATCCAAGCCCATATAGAGTTTCGTGGCTACAAAAAGGACATCAGGTAACTGTCACTGAACAATGTTTAGTTGAATTTAAGATAGGAGGATATAATGATAAGATATTTTTTGATGTCATTCCCATGGATGTTTGTCATCTATTGCTGGGTAGACCATGGCAATATGACAGGAATGTGATTCATGATGGGAGAATGAACACATACACCCTAGAGAAGAATGGGAGAACTCACATGTTGCTTCCAATAAAGGATAAGGAGATGAAACCGGAAGTAAGTAACACTATACTTCTCATGAGTGGGAAGGAACTTCTTATAGAGGTTAAGAAGAAGGAGGAACCGCAATTCATTGTGGTTAGGAAGCCAACGATTGTTTTGACTAACACAAGGGTGGATGATTTACCAGAAGAGGTTCATGAACTATTGGAAGAGTTCGTTGACATAGTAGTGGATGAACTACCTCGTTCGTTGCCACCGATCAAAAGTGTGAGTCATCACATTGATCTCATACCAGGAGCCAGTTTTCCAAACAAATCCGCATACAGATTGACACTGCAAGAGAATGAAGAAGTCAAAAGACAAGTCCAAAATTTGTTGGACAAAGGATTGGTCAGGGAAAGCTTGAGTCCATGTGTTGTTCCGACAGTACTCAGTCTGAAGAAAGATGAAGGCTGGAGGATGTGTATTGACTCTAGGGAGATTAACAAGATAACCATCAGGTATAGATTCCCATTGCCAAGGATGGATGATCTGATGGATTGCTTGAGTGGAGCAAAATTGTTTTCAAAGATTGATTTGAAAAGCAGTTATCATCAAATCCATATGAGAGAAGGTGATGAATGGAAGACAACTTTCAAAACCAATGAAGGGTTGTATGAATGTCTTGTTATGCCATTTGTCTTAACAAATGCACCGAGTACCTTCATGAGGTTGATGAACCAAGTCCTAAGGGAGTTCATCGAAAAATTTGTTATTGTATATCTGGATGACATACTAGTTTTCAGTGAAACCATGGCAGAGCATCTGAAACATTTGGCTACAATGATGAAGAGGTTACAGTAGGAGAAGTTGTTGATAAACATGAAGAAATCCTCCTTCATGAAGACAAAGCTCATTTATTTGGGATTTGTTATTTCTGCAGATGAGTTGAGGATGGATCCAGATAAGGTGGAGGTAATCAAGAATTGACCATCACTGAAGAATACCTTTGAGGTGAGAAGTTTTCATGGATTGGCTAGTTTCTACTGAAAGTTCATTAGAAATTTCAGTGGAAATAGTGCACCGATGATGGATACAGTGAAGAAAAGACACAAATCTTTTCACTGGACAAAAGAGGCTAAGAAGAGTTTTAATCTGTTGAAGAGGAAGATTACGGAACAACCAATTTTGGTGTTGCCGGATTTCCAAAAGACATTTCAGGTGAAATGTGATGCAAGCAGATTTGCAATAGGGGCAATCTTGAGTCAAGATGACAGACTGATAACATACTTTAGCGAGAAGCTGAATGAAGCAAAGGTGAAATAATCCACATATGACAAGGAGTTTTATGCTATCATTCAAGCATTGAAGAAATGGAGGCATTACTTGATCCCGAAAGAGTTTGTCTTATACAGTGACAATCATGCATTGCAATTTGTGACTCAACAGGAAAAGTTGAATCAGAGACATGTCAAATGGGTTGAATATATGCAGAATTTTACTTTTGTGATTAAACATATTTCTAGTACTTCTAACAAATTTGTTGATGCTTTGAGCAGGAAGTGTTTGCTATTGCAGGAGTTTAGAGTCAAAACACTGGGTTTTGATGACCTCAAGGAGATGTACAGAGATGATCTGGATTTTAAGGAGGCGTACGAAGAAGCTGAGAATCCAATTCTCAGGGATAGAAGCCAATGGACAGAATACATGATCCAGGAAGGATTATTGTTTAAAGGTAATCAGCTTTGTATTCCAAAATGCTCCATGAGGAAGAATTTACTGAAAGAGAAACACAGTGGAGGATTACTAGGACACTTTGGTCATGACAAGACGTTCACAAAAGTGAATAAGTCATATTTTTGGCTGGGAATGCGAGCAGACGTCAAGAGATTCGTGGACAGATGCAAAAGTTGCCAGCATTCGAAGGGAAGGAAATAGAATGCAGGGTTTTATCAACCATTGCCCATACCTGAGAGGCCATGGGATGCAGTCAGCATGGATTTCATATTGGGGTTGCCAAGAAAACAAAGAGGTTTTGACTCAATATTTGTGGTGGTGGATAGATTTTCCAAGATGGAACACTTCATTCCATGTCATAAGACCAATGACCCAACTCACATTGCGAATTTGTTTTTCAAAGAAGTCATTCGACTTCACGGCTTACCAAGGAGCATAGTTTCAGATTGAGAAACTAAGTTCATAGGACACTTTTGGAGGACCTTATGGAAGAAGTTGGGAACTAACTTGTCATTTAGTTCGGCTTATCATCCTCAGACGGATGGACAGACAGAAGTGGTAAACAGAAGTATGGGATACTTGCTGAGAAACCTAGTGACAGAACACCATAGCTAGTGGGACAACATATTACCACAGGTGGAATTTGCTTATAACGAATCAGTTAACAGAAGCACGGGGCAGATTCCATTTCAGATTGTCTATGGCATGCAGCCGAGAGGAATTTCTGAACTGAGAGATTCATAACAGATGGCGATTAGGAGTGCTAGTGCAGAAGATTTCGCAAAGGCGATGAAGGAACTTCACAGCTAGGTGAAGGAGTGATTGCACAATTCGAGCTAGAAATATAAGCGGAGAGTAGATCAACATAGGAGACAACTTCAATTTGAGGTTGGTGATTTGATTCTGGTACATTTGAGAAAGGAAAGGTTCCTGAAGGGGACATATAACAAACTGAAGATGAAGAAAATTGGACCATGTAAGGTCTTGAAGAAATTTGGGACAAATGCTTACGAGATTGAATTACCCGATGGGATCGAAATTTCTCCAATATTCAATATCTCAGATTTGTACCCATATAAAGATGAGGAAGCAGGGACAGGAAATGAATAGCCAGAGGTCCAATGGACAAAGCAGATGCCAGTTGCAGAAAAGCCGCAGATGGAGCGCATACTGGACAAAAGAATGAGCAAGAAGACCAGGCGGAAAAAATACTTTGAATATTTGGTCAAGTGGAAAGGCCATCCAGTTGAAGATGCCAGCTGGGAGAATGAAGAAGAGATCCAAAGGCATGGACACACTGTACACGATCTCATGGACAGGGGCCCATGAAAATTTTCAAGCAAGGGAGTATGATGCAGGAGCATCTCAAGTGAGCCAGCGCGGAGACAACGGACAGCTGGAAAAGCGCCCAACACAAATTTTGAAATATCTTGAAACATTAATGAAGCCATCAAGTGGAGGCACACTTGTAAAATGTAAACATACCTTGAGCGATCCGCTCTCGTCCTTAGTAGGTAGAAGGAATTTATGGTAGTTAATTCAAGTAGATAGAATTTAATTCTAGATTTGATAGTTTAGAATGAGAGAGGGAAACGGGATATAGACACCCTCATTGTGTATTGTAACATAGAAGAGAACATATAGAAGAGAATAGAAGAGAATAGAAGGAGATTATGCCAATTGAGAGCATAGAGAATAGAGAGGAGAAGAAGAGAGTTGTGTAGAAGAAATCCATGTACAAAAGTTCTAGATTAATACAAAGAAGGTTTTGATTCATACTCATGGTGTTCAAATATTCTCTGTGTATTCATTTTTGAATGTTATGCTCATGAATGTTTTACTCTTTCTGTCATGCAATTTATTTTATGCTATGTATGAATGATTTCTTGTTGAATGTTGAAAATCTGAGAGAGAGAGAGAGAGAGAGAGTAAGAGGAATGAGTTTCAATTGTTTCTCTATTTGAGAAAGAGTTCCTGCAAGAAGTGCAGTGGAATTGTCCATAAGGAGTGCATTGACAAAGGGTTCATAGGTTTGTCTCTGAAAGCTCAGATAAGATAGCCTTTGCTCTCATTCCCTCAGAAGTGCAGTTGGGCACAGGAGCCGTGCAAGGTGTGCACAGGCCGAATAGAGATTTAGGTTTCATAACCTGAATGACTTATCGAGAGACTGTTGCTGCAGGTGTGGGCAGAGTCGAAGGGAGTTCAACACTTGAAGGTGCTTGAAGGTCTACCGTAAGGAGTGAGAGTAGGAGTTTTCTGAAAGACTTAGAGTTGGGGAAAGCTCAGAAAGGATAAAGCCTTCAAAGTCGTTGAAGGAAGCACAGGAAGCTTGCGCACTGAAAAAAGTGATAAGGCATTGAAAGTTGGGTCAGAGGTGATTGAGTACCGTGGGAAACCACTTTGGTAAGAAGTTGCAGTCGTCCTTGAGAGAGGAAAGAACGGACGGTCGGAATTCTCTATAGAGAATTCTTAAAGTCCCGTGAGCCATTAGATCTCACGGAGGATCAGGGGAGTTACAACGAGTATTCCCAAAGGTTCTAAGCTTAGGAGGAGCAGAGCCATAGATCCAAGCCACATAAGCCGTTGGATTCACCCGTGAACTTCTATTTCAGGTTTTTGCGAGTGGAAGTCCCGAAATCTTGGCAACAGGACTCGTGAAATCACGAAACGCGAAGTCCTAAAGGCCGAAAGGATTGTGTGGGCCACAGAATCGATAGGTGGACAGGTGGTGCACTGTCGACACGGAGTCAAACTCCGTTGACCATTTCGGAGTTTCGTGGGGTGAAGACCCGAATTCTTTGCATTAGGATTCATGATATTGTGAAGTCCAAAGTCCCGACAGAGTGAAAGGCCGTTGAAAGGTCAAATCTTGCGAGCGTATTGTAGTTTCGGTAAATCGGCTTTTGGGAATCGAGGGAACGAGTTGTTTGACATCGCGACCGTCGAAATCGCAATAAGGAGAAATACGAAATAGAGAGAGAAATGGTCAAGCATTGACTATTTTCGGGTTTTGGAGATCGAGAGACAAGGTTCCTGACCACCAGATTCGCAAAGTGCGAAGTCCGACCTCCTGAAGTATAAGTGGGAATTTCTTGAAGTTAGTTGTGGGTGCAGATTTCCCGAAAGGGAAATAGAAGAGCCATTGTGAAAGCTCTTCGGGTTAGTGTAAGGGAAAAGATCCTGTGTACGTGGACCTTTTGACCTGCGGGTTGAAGAGGAAGTCGTCATCAAGTTTATGTGGAGAAACCAAAAGGTTTCGAGACACATGACAGTCAGACACATGTGTGCAGATTGAAGAAATCCTTGTATGGATTAAAACAAGCACCCAGAGCATGGTATGGTATAATTGACAATTTCCTAATGAGCTTGGGATTTACCAAGAGTAAAGAAGATTCCAACCTATAATTCAAGGTTGTGGATTGTGGACTAGTGATATTATTGTTATATGTGGATGACCTATTTCTAATAGGAGACAAAAATCTCTTTACTGAGAGTAAGAGGAAGCTTGCTACAAGATTTGAGATGAAAGACCTAGGTATGATGCATTATTTCTTAGGTCTAGAGGTATGGCAGGGACAGAGTCAGATTTTCCTTAACCAAGGAAAATATGTTGTAGAGATTCTTAAGAGATTCCGAATGATGGATTGTGAAGACATGCCTACACCGATGGTGATGAATCTAAAGTTATTGAGTGATACATCTTCAGAGGCAATGGATTCCAAGATATAGACAAATGATTGGTTCGTTGATGTACTTAACAAACACAAGGTCATATATATATTTTGGGATAAACACATTGAGTTAGTATATGGTTTAGTTGAGACATGTTCACTTGATTATAGAAAAAACATGTGATGAGGTACCTAAAAGGTACAATTGACTATGGACTCATATATGCTTCATATTGTGAGATAATCCTGCAAGGCTTTACTGATTCAAATTGGGCTGGTAGTGTTGCAGACCAGATGAGTACATCTGGATGTTGCTTCAGTTTAGGATCATCTATGATCTCATGGTTTAGCAGGAAGCATATGAGTGTGGCACTCAATGCTGTTAAGGAAGAGTAAATAGCAACATATTCATCTAACAGTGAAGCAATGTGTCTTGGAAATTTGCTTGCATGATTGTTTGATATCGAGTTAGAGGAGACTCATATCTGGTGTGACAACTAGAGTTGTGTGAAGTTGATAGAGAACCTGGTGTTTCATGACAAGTCCAAGCATATCAATATCAGGTACCATTATATCATAGATATGGTGCATAAGGGAGCAGTGAAGCTCCAGTATGTTGCTACAGATGAGCAGATAATAGACATGTTGAACAAGCTTCTATCGAAAGTGAATTTTGTGTGCTTCAGGGACAAGCTTGGTGTGGCATAGAAGGGATTCCCTAGTAAGAGGTAGTGATGAGTTACATATGCAATTCTAGTGTAGCAACATCAGCGTGTGGCAATAGAAGTGGGTATTCATTCACGTTCATGTTACTAACTGTGGCACCATTCAACATGACCTTGCAAAAGGTTAGTAGATGTGGAGCCTTTGGGGCTTATGAGTTTCCCATGTTTTTAAGCTGGAGGGCCAATCTGTGTGGTTGGAGGTGTTTCCTAGCCTTGGGATAGATGGGTAGTGTGTGCACACTAAATCGCCTAATATTTGTGATTAGATTCCTGGTCACTATGGACCATTTGTATGGTGTGCCAACCAGAGGTTACTAAATCATTATGAACTAGATGCCAGATTCTATGTGAGATGATGAGTTACTAGTTTTTTATGAACTAGATGCCAGATTCTATGTGAGCTAGCAAGTTACTAGTTCTTTATGAACTAGATGTCATATTATGTGTGAGCCGACGAGTCACTATTTCTTTATGAACTAGATGCCAAATTCTATGTGAGTAGTTCTTTACTAACTAGATGTCATTTTCAGTGTGAGATGACGAGTTAGTAGTTTTGTATGACTTAGATGCCAGATTCTGTGTGAGTTGGCGAGTTGAAGCCCCATGATGACATAAGTCCTAGAAGGATGATGAGACCCTGGATGTTGATGTGGTTACAAAACTTATTCAATATAGATTCATGGAAAGTCAACAAATAAATGGTCAAGTGTACATAAGTGCAAAAGCAATCGTGACGATCGTGCCAGAAGAATACCTTCCTTGCTAAGAGGGAGTGTTGAAGTTTGAGTAGCTTCAAAATATATTATTATTGTATCTATATTGTATTATACCAAGTCAAAACCCTAAAGAATAATATTATGTTGTATTTGTAAAATTGGCCCTATTGTGCCTTTGTAAAAGTCAAATGTAAATTAGAAAGGGTAAAGTATACAAGTCGGCCTTGGCCTAATTAAAGGGTGGCTCGAATTGTATTTATAAGAGGCTAGGCTCCCCATTTGAAGAACACACAACACAATTGATCTCTCGAGGAAAAATGTGCAAGTCTGAGGAGGAGACACAACTATAGAGTAAGGGTTTTGGTTATCTCTTAGAGTCCTATCTTAGTCTAGTGGTGTGCTACCCTATTCTGGTTAGGGTTTCTGGTCTATCTTCTGATTATCTTTTGTTTGGTGAGGTTTCTCTTGAGAGAGACATTGTACTTGTTGATGAATCTATATTGAAGAATCTTTGCTAGGTTCTATCCCCCAAGAGGGTTTCCCAGGGTAAATCTTGTGTATACTATGGATGTCTTTCTTTCAATGATCCTTATGCATGGAATTATTGATTTAATAGTTTAAAGTTAAAAACTACTGAATACACTTAAATTCTTAAGAAAAATTTTAACACGCATGACCATTCTTTGTACTCTCAAAGAAAATTTGGTAATGGCTCAAAACTGCATGAAGAAATAGGAAAATCAGGGTCATTCTGAACATTAATTTGTTGAAGGGGATCATATTTTTCTCCATCTCCAACCGTACAAGAAGAATTCACTTAAATCCCAATAGTTTTAGAAGCTTGTGCCAAAATTTTATGGTCCTTATACTATTTTCAAGCGCATGAGGCCAGTGGCCTATTAGTTGGATTTTCCCAGTCACTCCAAGCTACATCCTCTTTTTCATGTCTCATGCTTGAAGGAAGTGATTGAAACCAAATTCCACACCTAGACCATCCTAAAAGACTTGGATGAAGATGGTCCAATTTGGTTGCATCCACAAGTTGTATTGGACTAGTGACAACGTTGTCTTTGTCAGTGCACCATCTAGGAAGTTTTGGTTCACTGGAAGGATACTCCATGAGAAGATGCCACTTGGGAACCGACTACCATTCTGCAACAGTTTCCTCATCTTGATCCTTGAGAAAAAGGTTCTTTTTCAAGGGGGAGGGAATGTTAGGGACCTAATCCTCACATAGATAGAATAATATATTTTCCATGTAATAAAGGCCGCCATTAATTAATATGGCCTAAATATGTTTTTCTTGTAATAAAGTTCGACATTAGTTAGTAAGGCCTATTTAATAAATGTGAACAAGTCAATGTAAGAAGACCTATTAGAAGCTTCTGTTTCTAGAAATATCTTCCTCTAGAATGTTCTTTAGAAGATAAAATTAGTATAAATAAGAGTATGATACATGAGAAAGATTGTCTTGAAAATTATTGTAATAAAGCTCTTCTCCACTAGAGGTTTTCCCCTCGAATAGACAAGTGAACATTTATTTATTTGAATAAAGGTATTATTTATGGTATTTCTCTTCTCAATGTTTTGTTGTTCTATTAATATCTACTGAATATTCATGTTTTTGCATATTATATTATCTGGTACCTTACAAATATCTAGTTTGGTGGTGGTAAGTTAGATAAGACTTCCTGCAAGTTGTTTGTACTTGGTTGCATCCTCAAATTCATTTTCTTCTTTTGATGTGAGTTTTAGATTCTGTTCCATTGTATAGAGAGAGGTTTACACTAATCCATGTCAAACTTGTTCAACAACTCTCCAATGTACATTTTTTGGGAGATGCATATCTACTGTGGATTTTGAATAACTTCAATGACCAAGTAGTAATGAAGATGTCCCAAATATGTAATCTCAAATCCTTTCTTCAACCCTTTATTTATCGATGCAATATAAATTTCATTGTTCCCTATTATCAACAAATCATCTACATACACTACAAGATTACCACAAATTTTCCAACTTTCTTGACAAATATAGTTGCATTGTCAAGATTAAAGTTCTTGAAATTCAATTCTAGAAGATGTTTGGTTAGCTTTTCATACCAAGTTCATGGTGTTTATTCTAGGAAACATAAGGATTTGATGAGTTTTCATACTTTATGTTCTTAACCCTTCATGACAAAACTTTTGGGATGAGACATGAAGACATTCTCTTTCAAGTTTCCATTCAAGAAAGTCGTATTCACATCCATTTGATGAAATTTCCATCCATTCTATGTTGCCAAGGAAAATAGAGTACGAATGGTAGCCCATTTTTTTGTGGGGGAGAAAGTCTCCTCATAATTAATACCTTATTTCGATACAAATCCTTTTTCCATGAGCCTTGCTTTATGATTTTCAAGTGATCCATCTGATTTGTACTTGTTTTTGAAGACACACTTGAAACCAATTAGTTTGGTTTTGAATGGAGGGTCCACCAACTTCCATATCTCATTCTTTATGAGAGCATGATACTCCTTTTGCATGGATTCTTTCCACTCATAATGAGAAGTGGCTTATTCAAAGGAATTTGGTTCAAAATTAGTAGATAAATTCAAATCACAATCATATGAAACACCCATATCATTTACATCACCTAAATATGATTTATCTACATCACCTCCATCTTGTCTTGTAGAACTTCTAGTTCATGTCTTTCTGAATACATCAGGATTGATCCAGGAGGATATCTACACAAGGAATTACAATTTACACACCAAGGACAAATCTCATTAAAGTTATGTTAAAAGGATAAATGATTAATTATAAATGATTAATATTTTTTTTAGCATAATGTGCTCATGTATTTTTCATTTAATTTGTAAAAAGGGAAATTAGTTTTGTGTGAGAATCCACCTCACAAATTAGTTTCCTAGTTTTAAGGGGAAGTTAAGAGTCTCATGAGTTGTTTTGAGATTCTTACTCATTATATCCCAAGTAGTTTCCTAGTCTCAAGGGGAGGTTAAGAGTCTCATAGGTGGGTTTGAGATTCTTTCTCATTTTTGTCCCTAAGTTGTTATTAGAACCTAAAATTGTGGATATTGTCTCCTTGAATTATGGAGATAAGGAAACTATATAAACTCCTCATGTAAGCTTTGGGTTTCATCTCTTGGATCATCCCTTTGTGGATCCCTTTATGGAGTTTGAGATAGATATCAAGAGAGCTTGGAAGAAAGGAGTTCAGTCCTTCTAGTGTATGAAGAAATGTCACTTATGTGAGAGCCTTAAGTTCTTTGTGTAAGGGAAGGATTCTCTAGTTTTTTAGCTTTGTAAGGAGCATGTAATGCATGTTGTGAGAAGGTTTAAACCCTTTCTATAGGAAGGAAAATAAAGAGATTTGTATTCCAAGTAGATTAAGAGAAGTAGCCAAGACATCTAGTGAACTTTGTTAACATATGTGTGAATTTTGATTGTATTCTCACTTGATTAAGTCGAGATTTAATTACACATCTGCACATAATTATGAAAATTTTCTCATGCTCATATGCATTGCTTAAATTATTCTCTCATGTTCACATGAAATTAATTGTTAGTAAGAGATCCTCATCGCATAAATTTTAGAGAAAAATCTCGCATAAATTTTAGGATCAAGTGGTATCAGAGTTGGTCTACTAGTTTTGAATATTGTGAATAATCATGGGAAAAGAAAAGAAGAAAGCATGGCTTCGTGAGATTGAAGAAATCAACCATACCATTCAAGAAGAGAACACTAAATTGCAGAGGTTGCTTCAATAATCTGAAGAAGAAAAGAACAAACTATGACTACAACTACAAGCTATGGAGGAGAAAGTTGGGGAATGCTCCGCTATAGGAGAAACATAAAGTCCCTCCAATACCGTACCAACTTGTGGCCATGGAAAGTATACTAGTTATAGTTATTTTCATGAAAATTTCGATGTTTTCACATATTGTTAGATATTAAAGGATACTCACCAATCACCAGGTAAACAAGGTGGTTTCCTAGAAGCTTCATCCAAACAGAAGGAGCAATTGGCCAAACTTCAAGAAGATGATCAAGTTTCACAAACATGAATGGAGGCAAAGAATTATTCATGTTCAATTCATTCCCTTATTAATGATGATGCTTCTTTTGTATCTTTTGAAAGGCACACCAAGGGCATTGGCTTGAAGTTGTTGAGGAAGATGGGGTATAAAGGATGAGGTCTTGGTATTAATGGAAAATGAATCATTCAACCACTAGAGGTTGTAGGAAGGACCCAGTTTGCAGGATTGGGATATGTTGAAGAAGAATGCTCAAAAGCAGAAGAAGCAAAGGATGCTTCAAGAAAGGAGTTGAAATCATCATCAACACCATCTAAGAAAAATTATGGCACATTACTTTATGAAAGTGATAGATCTAGCAAGAGATTTCGGAGGAAATCAAAGTCTCCTAAAAAATCTTGGGACAACAAGAGTATTCCAAAGTGATGAAAGAGAAAATATCCTTATAGTGAAGGTGATACCGACATGAAGTCATGCAACTATTGCACTCACTGCAAAATGAGTGGTCACTAGATTGGGAAATGTTGGAAACAAGAATCCCGTACTAGAACCTATACATTAGGAGACTTCAAAAGACGTGGAGAAACATGTAATTAGTGTTCCTCAACCAATCCGTGAAGAAGCACATATGAAAAAAGAAGGTCCATTAGCTTGGTTTACTCAGAGTAAATGGATAGAATATTTGAAAAATTGAGTGCGACTACATTGGTCTCAACTCCTGCATGTTCATGTTTGGTGATATCGCAACGATTATTGTCGCCAGTAAAGTTTGGCTGGGAAATAAAAGAATGGATTTCACTCCATTGTTTATTTTTAGATCTACTCACTGCTTTTTCTAGTCATGGTCATCCTTCATTTTCTCGGTCTAGTCCAATGAATCTTATCAAATTATAATGGCAGTGCTTTTGTGTTGTAAGTAGTTGATTGGTTTGAGATAACCTTCTTCAATTGGAGACCATATTGCTTCAATCAAGAAAGAAAATGGGTGGTACTAGAAACTGATTATATTCCAGTTGTAGGTCTTGAAATCTTCGGCTGACCAATCTCCCTCTAATTCAAAAATGTGTGAAAAGAAGTTGGATTACTCCCAGTTCCCTAGCTACTGTACTCAAAAGAAGTGTAATTCAGAGTCTGGAGAACGTGTTGATACAAACCAATGGCCATGTCATGCTCATCAATTTCGATCTATCTGCGAGGTTCAGAATCATGATGATATCTCTAATGGTGGATGCCACAGGAGCGGTCGACATGTTGGACTGCAACAGATTCGTGTAATTTCAGTTTCAGGTCGTCATTAAATCCGATCCATTTATACATGATCTATGCAACGTAAACAGATACAACAATGGCAATGCTAGAGAGAGAAAGGAAACACGTAAGTGTAAATTCCATTATGCACAATGAGGTTCAGTGAGAAAGGGTTGATAACCACTGATACACTGTATCTACTCATGGATTGTGAGCTAGCACTACGACAGGAGCGTTGAGAAATAAGAGGGCTGATGGGTTTGCTCCTCTACAAAATCTAGAGATCAAATACATCTTTGGATCCGAGATATTTGCAGGCTCAACGATGTCAATAAGACATTCAGGTTGACTATCAATTCGGGCTCCGTGTTGGACAAGATGCTTCCATCCCATCTTATTTTAAGTCTCGATTCGCCTTTGGAAATATTTTTCCAAGAAAGGGTTGTGTTTCTCCCTCTATCATCCAAATTGGATCAACGACAAAACTAATAAGTTTTGGAGAGAGTGAACCATGGAATGAATCTAGTTTCAAGGAAATAGCTCAACTAGTTGCAATATGAGGTCAATTTGACGTAAATAATATGCATTCAACATTCATTGATTGTTCAATACAATTTGGATTTCTTTGTGAAGATCTACAAGATAATTTGGAGACAATTGGGAGTCCTTGAAATATATTGAATACTGTCACTTTCATCATGCTCACTGAAATATTTCCAGTTATATTGCATTCGATGGGCCAGGACATCTCAGCTACAGTTGGCATTTGGGACTCCACATTGTCCTCCTTATTTCCACGTTTCAAATAAAATCGATTGCTACTGTCATTGCCATCTTGACAGACTCTTGTGGGCTTTTTATTCTTTGGTTCAAAATGATACACAAAATCACATGTGCCATCAATCACTAGAAACATCCTCCGTAAATAATTGGTGAGGGTAAAAATGTCGAATTTCCATGTCGTCTAAATCGCAGAGGATTTACATAAACAATTCAAGGGAAAATTGGTCTGACTGCAACATCACCGCGTGGACTTCGTTAAAAAGCTGATAAGGGTTAGCCATCACTCCGAGACTAACTTCAACGAGAAGCTGGAAAAGTAACCAACCATCCCGCGATTGACCTCATCCCTGGTTATTTAAAATATCAAGAGTATCATGATTATTCTCGGCATGCTTCTAGTTAGTTCAAAAATCAGTCAATGTTGTTGTATCTCCCAGAATGACATGCTAAAATGAGAATACATGGAAAAGAATCGAGGATTAGATTCTCGCCAGATATTGCAATTCTATCCACGTGGAAGATAGACGATCATTGACATTGGGGTCTTGATTAGTGATCAATCGTATCTGAGATTACACTGTTACATAGGACGACAAGTGGTGTGTAGTTTTTTTTAATGGGAAATTTTTCCAAAAAGAAAGAAAGAAAGTATTTTTAACGTCCATTAGGTTAAAAATAGCTTATGGGACAGATTGTTTTTTCATCTGGCTTTTGTATTCGGCTCTTTTCCTGTGAAGTTTTACAATAATGGCTCCCAGCTTCTCAACAAATTCTTAGCTGAATAGATTATCCCAGGAATTAGCTGCCAGAATACCTGCATAATTTTCCCTGCTGTCTTTGAGGGCCTCACATTCTAAAATAGCATTTGCCTTATTATTCAATTAAGAATGACAAGCACTTTCCAATACATATAGGTTCGAAACCATTACAACATATTCATTTTGAGATTTATTCAAGCCATAGACAAGTGGCATGTAATTATATCCGGTGATAACATATTTTTTGATCTGGTGCAGGGACCCGATGTATCCAGATGGGCGATGCACATGTTGACCATAAAAGCATGTAGAGGGATGGTTATTTTTTAGGATTTGTTGAACATGTGCAACAACAACATGATCGGGTAGATCATTTTTAGAGAGATTGAAGAGGATTCCATGTCAGGATGTCTCTTTGGATCAATTTGACTATTTAATTCACGTTGTGGAAGAGGTCATGGATCAACTCCTACCCAGCACGAAGGACCATTGGGAAACCACAGTGCTGAAGAGGCTGACTTGTAAGATATACCTCTACGCATTTTTTATCATGATTAGAAGATCCCACAACAACGAGGGCTAGAGCCTGACCAAATCAGAAGTTGGGGTTCGGGTGTTGGTATCTGGTAGCAAGAATTTATGTTTGTTACATCGAATCGAGAGCCACTTCTGACCATTGTCGAAGCTTCATAGATTTATGGAAGCAATTCAGAAGCCCAGGATGAAGGAAGTGCAAGCGCGCCTTTGAATCATGGGTATACAACTTTGGGTTTGAATATTATGATGTCGCAAAATCGTTTTGATAACTGGCCTCATATATTTATTTTGTAATATTTTCCATACGAATTGTTAATGGTAATCAAGGGAATTGGCCATGTACACATTCTTGTAGTGGATTTGGAGACCATAGAGTCTACCACTAGTGCACTTTTATTTGCATTGTGACTTTAAAGTTTATGTTGCCATGGATTGAGAGGCATTATTTATTCCCAAGCTTATTTGGAAATATTGTAAACTTGGTCATGCATTTTTTATAAACTCTTGGTAAGTATGATTCTGCGTTGAAACTTGCAAAATTATGTATTGCCAGCTACAAATTTGAATTGATGCAAGTGTTGGCATCAACATCCTCATTTTGAAGTACAAAGGTGAAGGAAAATAAGGGTGTGACATTTCAAAGACATTTGTTATGAAGATCAAACAATGGGGAAGTGCATCGTGAAGAGTAAGACTCTTCCTATAAGATGGTTGGGGATATTCAAGTTTCTCTCCATACGTTTGGAGGACCAAAAGTGATTTTTGTGGGTAGATATGATCCAGGAGGATCGCCACACAAGGAATTACACTTTACACACCAAAGCTAAAGCTCATTAAAATTTTGGTAAAAGGAGAAAATATTAATTATAACTTATTAATACTTTTTTAGCATAATGTACTCATGTATTTTTCATTTAATTTGTAAAAAATGAAATGAGTTTTGTGTGATAATCCACCTCAAAAATTAGTTTCCCAGTTTCAAGGGGATGTTAAGAGTCTCATTAGTTGTTTTGAGATTCTTCCTCATTATATCTCAAGTAGTTTCCTAGTCTCAAGGGGAGGTTAAGAGTCTCATAGGTTGGTTTGAGATTCTTTCTCATTTTTTTCCTTGAGTTGTTATTAGATTCTAAAATTGTAGATCTTGTCTCCTTGAATTATGGAGATAAGGAAACTATATAAAATCCTCATGTAAGCTTTGGGTTTCATCCCTTGTATCATCCCTTTGTGGATCCCTTAATGGATCTTGAGAGAGAGAGCTCAAGAGAACTTGGAAGAAAGGAGTTTAGTCCTTCTAGTGTCTGAAGAAATGTCACTTATGTGAGATACTTAAGTTCTTTGTGTAAGGGAATGCTTCTTTGGGTTTTCAGCCCTATAAGGAGTATGTACTACATGTTCTGAGAAGGTTTCAACCCTTTCTATAGGAAGCACAATAAAGCAATTCGTATTCCAAGTGGATCCAGAGACTTAGTCAGGACATCTGGTGAACTCTATTAACATATGTGTGTCAAATTATATGTGTGAATTTTGATTATATTCTCGCTTGATTAAGTATATATTTAATTACACATCTGCACATAATTATAACAATTTTCTCATGCTCATATGCATTGCTTAAATTATTTTGTCATGTTCACATGCAATCAATCGTCAATAAAATATCATCATCACAAAAATTTTGTAGAGAAAGATCTCACAGAAATTTTCGAATCAAGGATGAACACTTTCAAGTGTCTTTATGAACCACTTTGGTGGACCTTTCTTAGATTTTGTTGAATTCTCATCAAGTTTCAGCCTTTCAATCCTCTTCATCACATCATCCAAATTAAATTAAGGTTCTTATGAAGTGTTTGGAACTTCTTCATGAGGGGGAGATGCTGCTTCAAAAAGAGATTCTAGATATTGATCCAATATAGGGATCCCCTCTTCAAGATGTGGAATCTCATCATCAAATTCATGATATGTATTTACATGAGTGAATCTATCTAAATAATCAAGTTGTCTCTCTACAATTTTTTCATTCTTGGATGACTCAAGAAAAATTACATCTCTAGAAATAATTAACTTTTTTTTTACCTCATCATAAAGACGATATTACTTGGTGGTATTTGAGTACCAAAAGAATATTCACTTATGACTCCTTTCATAAAGCTTATTTATTTTCTTCTTATGAATTAAGGTATAGCAAATGGAACCAAAGGCCCTGAGATGCCTCACTGAAGGAATGCGGCCATACCAAATTTCATATGGAGTCTTATCTCCAAGAGAATGCGATGGACACATGTTTTTCACATAAAATGCACATAGAACTACATCAACCCAAAACATCAATTTCATTTTTTTGAAAAATATCATGGAATAAACTGTATTTAAGAGAGTCATGTTCATTCTTTCAACTACACCATTCTATTAAGGATTGTATGGAACAGTGGTTTGATGCTTGATCCCATGTTGGTGAAGGTAGCTTTCAAATTCATCAGATGTACATTATCATCCATTATAAATATGAAGAGAGACAGTATGAGAATGAGCTTCATTTTGGATCCATACATGAAAATTTTAAAAGTTTCAAAAGCTTGTGATTTATCTTTCAACAGATACACCAAACACATCCTAGTGTAATCATCAATAAAAATCATGATATATCTATTTTCATTATCAGATGGAACATGCATGGGGCCACACAAATCATAATGTATCAATCCAATTTTTCTACATGCTCTGGAAGCGAATCATGTAAAGATTGTTTGTTATTTTTTCCAAAGATACAAGCATCACATTGCTTCAAATTCCTAAGAATAGCAAGCGAACAAAAAAAATCACTATTTTTCATCAAAAGAAAGCTATCATAATTAATGTGACCAAATCTAACATGCCATAAGAGACTATATGGAAATGTACCATCATTGTGGTGAGAGAGGTATGTGGAATTTTGTGCATGAACATATGTCTCTTTCAACTTCAACAATCCTCCATCCTCCACTCTGGCCATAATGACCATGTTGTCAAAATATTTCCTTATTTCAACTTTTCCATCGAATATATGAATAGAGTGGCCTTGTTTCCAAATGTGCACAAGAGATAGTAATTTCCTTCGTAGATCAAGAATATACAACACATCATGCAGAAGAAATTCCAGGAGTCCAAACAATTTAAGCCTGATGGTGCCAATTCCCAAAGGTTTGAGACTTGATTTATTTTCAAAATAGACTATACCATCTACATTGTCATTGAAATATTCAAATAAATCTCTCTGGAAGGTCATGTGGCATGTCATACCTCTTGATCACACACTTATACTGAGCAAGGGGGGTGAATTAGTATAAGACAATTTTTGTGCTCATTCAAACATTCATCAACTATAAGAAAACAATCACATATGAGATCTATTAACTGTAGAACATGGAACATAATATTTATGTGGAAACCCTTTCTAGAGAAAATCACAAAACTTCTCTTTATAATTATTTGTAGGCACCAACCTAATGTTATAAATATTTGTAGGCACCAACCTATTGGAGACATCAATCCCCTCTTGTACAAATCCTGGTGGGTACCAACATCTTATATATCTATGAAGATGCCAATCTCCATCGTTAAGCGCCAACTTAGAAAGAGACAACAATTTCTTTATTTAAGCAAGATGAACCTACTATTACAGATATTCATAGAAACCAATGTACTGGAGACACCAATCTCCATTGCTAAGAACCAACTTAGCAAGATACACCAATATCTTTGTGTGAGATGCACCAACCTTCACCACATCTTCCTCCTACTTCTACCTTCATTATGTCTACTTGTAGCTTCTTCCTTCACTAGGTCTACTCACTACTTCTTCCTTCACGAGGTCTTCTCACTACTTTTACCTTTATCGAGTCTAACCAAAATTTGAATTTCCAAATGGTAACTTTCTCAAAGCTTGTTGTTTTGGGCCTCTTCTCGAGAATGGACTTGTACATCATGCCACATATCCAATTTTGCAATTATGATTATGAAATTGTTACATTAGGTATTTATGTATTTCTCCTCTATTCTCTGAAATTCTCACAGTCTGAAGAGTCCCAAAAAAGAATTTATAGTGAAAATTCCAAGTTGACCTATTTGAAACTGATTTCAGGAGAATTCAGGAACCCTAACTTCCATAGGGAATATCTCTGAAAGTATAGCGAACCAACATCTCATGTTTGTACCACATGTACACCAAGATGTCTCCTTTTTATTTGCAAAGTTTCAAGGTCTTCCGCGAGCCATATCTATGAAATTATAGAGAACTAACATCTGCAATTTGTATCACATACACACCAGGATCTCTCCTTTGTCTCTAAAATTTTTCAAGGTCTAAAACATCCTAGAAAATAAGTTATAGTGAAAGTGCCAAGATGACCTATTTGAAACTAATTTAAGAAGCATTCAGGAACCCTAACTTCCACAAGGCCTATCTCCAAAAATATAGTGAATCAACATTTGCTTGAAACCAATTTCAGGAGCATTTAGGAAACTAACTTCAATGGGGACTATCTCTAAAAATGTAGTGCAACTACATATGAAATTTGTACCACATGTACATTGTCTATTCCAAATTTCAAGGTTTAAAACGTCCTAGAAAAAAAATTATCAAGAAAATTTCAAGATGACCCTAAATAGATTTTGCAATTCTATATTTGTTAATCCATTTTCCACACACTCGCTTTCTCTCCATGCTTTCTCCTTTTATAGTTTTTCATAACCTTTCATGAAGGGACATGTCCATTAATTAAATAATTAATTTCCAATACCATGGGAAAATACCCCAAATACCATTGACAAATACCCAAAACAATGGGAAAATACCCCAAACCCATGGGTTTGAAACCGCCATTTCACTTTTTATTTTTTCACATGCACCCCTTTTTAATATATATATATATATATATATATATATTGGAAATGTTGTGTGTATTGTAATGTCATAATATGACATTAATGACATCATCAATCCTTTGACATCAATGACAATAATTACAACAATATCTCCCTCTATCTGAAACTCTCCCCCTTTTACATTGATGACAAAGGGATGCTCCCCCTGAAATTTTTCTTCTCCTTAAGAACTCAATCAAAACTCTAGTCAACTGTCATGTCGATTCGATCCTCGATGGAAAACTTTCAAGGAAATCATCAATAAGTAAGAGGAATGTTACACGATTGTGTAGATGATGAAACACAATTATATGAAGTCCTCAAACATATGGTCAAATCATTCCATGATCATCCATCAATCCAACCACAATCTATCCTAGTAGTCGACACTATTCCACAATTCTATCCTTCACATATTTTATGCAAAGATATGAAAGCATGATTTCCATTAATTCAATTTTTATGGTGAGGATGATGATAGGGAACATGTTTTTTCAATGAATAATAAGAGGAAGTAGGATCAGGTTCAGGTTCAATTAAGAGAGTATAAAAACCCGACATATCGACAACAATGTCATCTGTATTCTCAAATTATGCCATGTGAGGACCAAGAAACTCATCAATCTATTTGGCACAATTAACGATGGATTTCTCTTCTGGTAAACCATTATGAATTCCACCTGCAACAAATAAAACTTCCCTGTTTGTGGCAAGGCCAAGTGTAGGTAGGGAGGTAACAACAACATCGTATCCAAGACCAATGTTAATAAATGGACACCTTTGACAATTGATGATATCATCTAATATTTGAGTACTCTTTTCAAACTTCAATCTTTTATTCAATTTAATAGTTTTTTTCTCCAGTTCCTTTCTTAAGGAAACAATTTCATCTTCTAGCTCTTCACAATTTTCTTCATTTTTATTCAGTTGGATTCTCACCACTTATTCTATCCTCCTTGCTTCTTCTAATTAAACCTTTAGGTTCATGATGATATTTTATATTTCTTCAAGGCTTTGTGACATTTTGTCTTTTGAATCACGATCCTCTTCATCATATTTTTGTAGTTGCTCCTTTTGTTTCAAATTATTTTTCCTAAGCTTCTTTATTTTTCATAAGGCACAAATGAGTTCTTCTTCAAGATTCACTTCACCATCTATTTCAGAATTTTCCTCTTCTTTTAAGTCCATCGTTCCTATCCCTTTGTCTTCATCAATCTTTTTTTTTTATTTCCATAAAGAGAGTTTCTTCTCTATCACTATAGAAATTGCTTTCACTATTTCCTTCAGAGGAGTCACAAACCCCTTTTGAGTAGAGATTATTCTTTTGCTTATAAGATTTTCTCTTGTTTTCATTCTTTTCCTATATATGGTTATTTTTTTGTTGATAATTTTTTATCCCTTTTTTTACATTATGGTCTTCTTCATCATTACTACTTTCATCCTTTGCATATGGACATTTATCGAAAAATTGTCCTACTTTTCCACAATTAAAAGGTTTAAAGGAAAGCTTACCTTTATATTTTTTTGATCCTTTCTTGAGTTTCCTCACAAAATGTGCTTCCATTTCATCTGATTCATTGTTATATCTATCACTTGATTCGTTCTCTTTGTTCTTTATCTTCTTTGATGATTTGAAGGTTTCTTCTTTCTTTGATGGTTTTTCTTTCTTCGTCATCATTTCATATGTTGTGAGGATCCCATGCAACTCATCCATTGTTGGTGAGTCAACATCCTTCATTTATTCAATGGAGGAAAATTTGGCATCAAATCTTAAAGGGAGTGACCTTAACATATTTTGTGCAATCGTCGGTTCTTTAACTTTTTCACTATAAAGTCCTCTGATGGTGTTGACAATGTCATCCACATGGAGAAAATAGGCTACAACATTTTCTTCATCTTTCATTTTCAAGCTCTCAAACTATATTTTATGAGTTTGTATCTTTTGCTTCTTAACCTTTTCATCACCTTCATAGATATTTTGAAGCTTGTCCCAAATTTATTTTGTCTATCCACAAAGAATCACCTTGAGAAAATCAGATTCTGATAGACCACACAATATGGAATTCATATCTTTTGCGTTATTTTCACTATGCTTCTTCCTGACTACATCTGTTGGTGGATTTTTTGAGTATGTATAACTCATCACGACTGATTTCCAAATATCAAACCGAAGGTCCATTAGATATATTTTCATCCTTATGCTCCATAATGAATAGTTTTTTTCCGTCAAAAAATGGACCTTTGTTTGTAGAGAAACCTTCATGACTAGCCATGTGTTTCTCCTGAGATCTACCTTCCAACAATTAGACTTTTTTCGAAGGAACTTGTTCTGATACCAATTGTTGAGAACACACTTATACTAAGAGGGGGGTGAATTAGTATAAGACATTTTTTTTCTCTTTTAAACATCCATCAACCATAAGAAAACAATCACATATGATACATATTAATTGCAAAACATGGAACGCAATATTTACATGGAAACCCTTTATATAAAAAACCACCAAACTTCTCTTTATAGTTCTTTGTAGGCACCAACCTACTAGAGACACCAACCACCACTTGTATAAATCCTAGTAGGAACCCACCTACTCTTACATATCTTCATAGAAATAAATCTATTGGAGACACCAATGACCACTATGAATCACCAACTTAGCAAGAGATACCAATATCTTTGTTTGAGCAACACCATCCTACTCTCAAAGGTCTTCGTAGACACCCATACCCACCGCTAAGCACCAACTTAAAAAGTGACACCAATCTCTTTGTGTGAGCTGCATGAACCTTCACCAAGTCTGCTTGTTACTTCTTCCTTCACCATGTCTGTGTGTTGCTTCTACCTTCACCAGGTCTACTCACTGCTTCTTCCTTCACCAGGTCTTCTCACTACTTTTTCCTTTACCAAGTTTGGCCAAAATTTTAATTTCGAAATGGTAACTTTCTCAAAGCTTGTTGTTTTGGGCCTCTTCCCAAGAATGAACTAATACAACATTCCACATATCAAATTTTACAAATTTGATTATGAAATTATTACCTGAGGTAATTTTGTATGTCTTCTCTATTCAGTTAAATTTTCACATTCTAAAGAGTCTCATAAAATAATTTATAGTGAAAATGACAAGCTAACCTATTTGAAACTAATTTTAGGAGAATTAAGAAACCCTAATTTCCATAGGGCATATCTTCGAAAGTATATAGAACCAACATATGAAATGTGTACCACATGTACACAACTATCTCTCCTTTGTCTTTGAAAAGTTTCAAGGTCTTCCACAGGGCATATATTCGAAAGTGTAGTGAACCAACATATGAAAATTGTACCACATGTACACCAAGATATCTTTTATGTCTCTGTAAAGTTTCAAGGTATGAAACTATTGGAATACTGAGAGGGGGGCGATGACTTAGTATGAGAATGTTTTACCACTTTCAATCACAATATATAATCTTCAACTTTATCAAAAATATATCATTTATTATTGCATTCAATATATCATGAGAATATAACCAAAATCAGTTCCATTCAACAATGTCACATCAGATAAAGAATACACCAATATAATTTACATGGAAACCCAAATGGGAGAAAACCAAGGAATACTTTCTTATATATATCAAGAATACATTCATAGGAAGCACAAACTTCCAAATTCTGTAGCACCAACTGGAAGGAGGCACCAACCTAAAGGAAGCTACAACTCCCTAAATTATATGGAGCCAATCAGAAGGAGGCACCAAACCCCTGATTTACAAGCACCAACCTGAAGGAAGTATCAATTCCCTGAGTTCTATGGCTCCAACCGGAAGGAGGCTACAACCCCCTTTCCTTTCCACCTCCTTCCACTTTGAAATATAAGTGTAGACTCACTGTCACTACCACTGATATTGTCATTGCCAATTTCACCAATACATTAACCAACATGTCACTCTCATTGTCACATCAACTAACTTGTCACTCTTTTTGTCACATCAACTTGTGACTACCATTGTCACATCAAACTGTGACTACCACCTGTCATATCAACCTGTCACTGATGATCAACCAATCATCCAACCTGTCACTATCTCTATCACTGATATAGCATCATCAAACAACTATACCCAGATACACTCACATGGATACCAAAACCATCACCAAACCATGTACATCAAGAATAAACTAGAAACTGTACTATACCATGCATCAACTATGTACCATACCAAGTACATCAACATGTACCATACCATGTATCAACCATGTACTGAAACTTGTACCATACCATGTACATCAACCTATACCATACCATGCATCAACCATGTACCATACCAAGTACACCAACCATGTACCATATCACATACATCAACCATGTATCAAACCTCAACATGTACCAACATTACCAAGACATGCACCTCATAGATGTACCAATAATATGCCTCACACCATGCACCAAAGATGTGTAACACCCCTGTTTCCCCCATCTTGTAATTAATCATAAAATAGGATTACCATGCTAAGGCATGCGGACAATGTAAATGTATTATTGTTAAACTTACCATAACTGATTGTTGGGGGAGTGAAGCCTTAAAGTACAAGCCATGATATCTCTAGAGGAAAGAAATTGGTTAATGAAGAAAGGACCAGTGGTTGAATTATAAACCATCCCCATGAATGGAAGCATGGTCTAGCTACAAGATGTCATCTCGTAGTACCATAGAGACCTATAGACCCGAGATTCCTTCTGATAGAAGGAAAAGGATAGGTCATAAACCTTCCAGAGGAGGGAAGGTAAGATACATATAGAGACACAACAAGAGAAGAGACATGGGATGAGAGCAAAATCTCATAAGGGAGATGTGAGAACCCAAAGGAAGTGCCGAGAACACGGCTTGAAGGACCCAAATGTGAGCTTGATGCTGAGGAAGCATCTGATAAACCTCACAGGGTCGCTGTGATAGAGAGATTTTTTATGAGAGATGGCGTAAATTCCCTAGTGATATCATGGCTTGGCATGAGGGTGGCTAGAGTGATAAGAATGAATTCCTCTAAGCCTATGGTTGGGTGGAAAGGAACACACCCATAGTCAGTTAGTTGGATGAAACTTGTAATAGATAAGTATTCTCATACCCTGTGAAATTGATTTGTAATTGTGTAATAAAATTAGATATATTGTGAATGACCCAGGGATGGATATGTTTGCTTAATGATTTATACTGTACCCCTTTTTGGTGTCTGCTTGATTGTGTAATTAGGAAGGTAATAAATTATATGGATTGGACATGTTTTGTATTCATAAATGTTTGCACCCTATGGTGGCTTAAGATAGATCCACAGACTGTGAGTTCGTTGACCTTGGGCATAGTTTCACGTACGCATGTCGACACTCCTAGTCATTCCAAGTCCCTTGGAGGAGAGAGTCTATTATATCTCATGAGAGATATTGCATGTATGAACAGGCTCTCTGTGAGGCAGACAGATATCGAGAACTCCTTAAGTTCTAAACTTGATAAAGGAATGCAAGGGGTGTGCAGAAGACCCTTCTCAATGTTAAGTTCAGGAGAAAGAGCGCAAAGCTCTTAAGCCCTTCAGAGATAAAAAAGCTCAGGAAGAGTAGCGAGGCTGAAGTATTGAAAGGGAAGGTTCCTTTGTTTGGAAGACAAATGGACAAAATCTGTTCGGAAGAAGTCACGGTTTGTTGTGATCGTTGGATATGGGAAAGAGCGTGGGAGTTAACCCTTGGAGTCATTCAGACTTTGCGAGTTTGGAAAATCGAACGAGTCCGTCGTAAGGGAGGTAAAATACCTGAAGTTCCAAAGTCCCGAAGTTAACTCTGAGGATGCTCAGGAACCATCCTGACCGTTAGATCTAGGAGGTAGACGATGGTCACATTACCCAAACTATCGATGATTTAAGAATTTAACAATGAAGATGGATGTGAGTCGTTTAATAGAAGGAGAGGCCATCCCGATCATCAGATCGACTCAAATTCCCACTGGAGTTAATGAATCAAACACCAGTTGTTCGATTAAATTGATGGTTGGGAATCATTGCAGAGCGCGAAGGTGAAATTAGCAGACATGCTAGTTCATGGGCCACAATCAACCCACATCATTGATCTCGTCAGGAATGGAATATCAACGACTAGGATTAGACTAGAGTTGAGCAAGCACTTCCCAGATTTTGGAAGTTGGACCCCGCAATCACTGTGAACCATCAATCTATGAATGGAGATCGAGGGTGGGGAGTCATTGTGGAGCATGAAGGTGAAATTAGTAGACACGCTAGTTCGTGGCCCACAATTCACCAACATCATTGATCTCGTCGGGCTGGAAGATCAATGATTTTGGTTAAAACCAAGTTGGGTGAGCACTTTCCAGATTATGGAGGTCGAACTCTTTGATAAAGAGCACACATGTTGGGGCCCCACAATTACTGTGAACCGTCGATCATCGTTTACCTTCGATCCAAGTTTGATGAGATCTCTGAAATGCAAGGAGAGCATGGGAAATTAGGATCTTCAAGAAGATCAAGCTCATAAGAGATAAGTGCTTTTTAGAAGTGCAGATGAGGTCCAAAAGACATACTCGTAGGAGGAACAAAGGTCAAGACCTTTGAATACTTAGAAAATCCTCTAAGCTAGAGGAAGTTTAAAGTTCAAGAGGAGGAGTGACAACAGCCGTCAGATCAGTTGTGGAGAGGAGCCTGGACCATTAGATCAGTGTCCAATGAACAAAGGAAGCACATAGGAGAGGAACAGATCCCATCCATTGAATCAAAACACAGAGGACCAATAGTCACCTGATCGAAGCAAGGTTTTCGAGCCTTAGTGCTTCACACACGTAGGAGAGTGGACTTACCAAAGTACCAAAGTCCCGAAGTAGTTTGGGACCGTTCATTATCAAGAGAAGGATATCTTAACCGTTCCTTGCTAGGAGACATGTGTCAACATATTGTAAGCTTCGGATAACCACTTCGAGAGCTTTCAGTTGAGATTTGAGACTCCTGAAATCCAGAGAGTGAAGTAAACGTCAACCATCAGATCCAGGTGACAGGTGGCATAAACCTGTAGACTTCGGGTAAATACCCAAAGTAAACTTCAACCGTCAGATCATCCAAAGTAAACATCAGTCATTGGATCCAAAGGACAAGTGGCGTAAGTCTATGGACTCTATGTAAAGACCCGAAGTAGGTCTTGGTCATTGATCGCCAGGAGGGGTACATGTAGATAGATCAGAGTCTCTAGGTGAATACACTTTGGAAGCATCTCCCAACTTGATTTGACCTTTATATCTGAGCGAAATTCGAATGGAGGGGGTTGGTCAAGAAACAAAGGGTGCCCTAAAGGGCCCCTTGTTCACACTAAGAACCAGTTGAATTTTGCCTTGAAGAAATTATATAAATGAAGGCCATGGGTGCACTAAGAAACTAATATCTTCATAGTATTGTTATGTTTCCTCAATTCTCCCTTGAGAATCCTCTTTTCTTCTAGGAGTATTCAAGCATCATTGCAATAGGCCACCATTCCACTCACCTCTTGAGGGAATAGGAATTGATTTTATTCATCATTTGCCATTTTTCTTCCATTTTAAGAAGAGATCTCCATTAGGGAACTCAAGATCCCTCCCAAGGAGGAAGAGGGGACTCATAAGTCCTGATTTTTCTCTACGGTGTTTTGTCAACTAATATAATTATACATTGGTGGCATAATCTTGGTCATTGGTTGATTGTTTATGGTTCTAAGTTTCTTATGCATTCTAGTTTTTATTTCCTTAGTTGTTTTAGTTTGTTTACTTGTTTATTTAATGTGTTTGGCTTGTTTAATCCACTCACTAACCTCTGTCTTGTCTAGCAGGCCCAACTAGGCATGCAAGTGCCATTGTTTTTCTCATCCAAGTGACGAAATGAGCACAACAAATTGGTGACCATATTGGGGAAAGGTCTCAAATTCCACCCTATTTGGGCCTAGAGAGCACTTCTTTTTAATCCATTTATCTTGTAGGTACCAAAACCTGCCCAACCTTACCTGTCAAAAGCCAAATTCAGAGTTGGCGGAGGAAAATTTCACTCAAAAAGTTCCCCCCTGACATGTATCAGAAAGTGTGTGGGTATTCCAACCCACAAACATTCACTCAGCACGTTGTGCACCCAAAAGTTTTATGTTCTCTATGCATTTTGTGCATTGTGCGCCCAATGCGCCTCTTTCATAATTGTAACCCATGCACATTTCCATATTTTGAAAATTGTAAGGGTTTTTGTGATGATTTGAAGGCCCCTAGCCTTCAAATTCTTGCTTTCATGCAAATTTTAATTCCCATGCACTCCACTTAGACTCCTTTCCCATATGAAAGGTTAGATAAACATAGCCACTTAGGGGGTAAAAAGAACCAAATATTCTCCTCTTTTTCTTTGGTTGCCACATGGATGGCTTGTTTGGTTTGTAAAATTTAAGTTGAGATCATTGCTATCACATATAAAAACACTTGCATTGGGA